>VXAL01009451.1:0-63010 GCA_013399475.1 Chauna torquata | reverse complement strand
TATTGTGTCCAGTTCTGGGCTCCCCAGTACAAGAGGGACATAGAACTACTGCAGCGAGTTCAGAGGAGGGCTACTAAGGTGATTAGAGGACTGGAGCACCTGTCGTACGAGGACAGGCTGAAAGAGCTGGGCCTGTTTAGCCTGGGAAAAGAGAAGACTGAGAGGAGACCTCATTAATGTATATAAGCATCTGAGGGGAGGGTGTCGAGAGGATGGAGCTGGTCTCTTCTCAGTTGTGCCCAGCGACAGGATGAGAGGCAATGGGCACAAACTGAAACACAGGAGGTTCGGGCTCAACATGAGGGGACACTTCTTTACTGTGAGGGTGACAGAGCACTGGAACAGGTTGCCCAGAGAGGTTGTGGAGTCTCCTTCTCTGGAGATGTTCAAAGCCCGCCTGGATGCCATCCTGCGCAACATGCTCTAGGTGATCCTGCTCAGCAGGGGGGTTGGACTAGATGATCTTCAGAGGTCCCTTCCAACCCTGCCTGTTCTGCGATTCTGTGAGTAGTTTTCTTGGTCAAAATCTGATCAATTTGCAGTTAAAAAAGCCTGCACCTTAACGGCATGAATAAGTCTGTATTATTAAACTTACTTTTTTAGCATTCAGAAGAGGTGGTCACATTCATAATGCCTATTGAGAATCTGTAGTTTAGACTAATGCCTACACAGTGACCAAGAAATTTTGAGGGAGCATTTGTCAGCGTCAGGCAGAAGAGTTTCAGGGATTGCTGTAACCTTTAGTAGCACAGATTCTTGAGCATTGTTCAATTTATTACTGTAGACATAATCACAATGCCTGTTTTCCATGGATACTCAATTAATATCAAAAGTTACTCCATATAACAGTAAAGGTTGCACAGTTAGAGAAAGCACGCTGCACTAACTCTGGCGCACAGAGAACATATGGGCATTTATCCAGAAATTGTGATGTGTGATGCACCTCTCAACTGGTAATGCTCAAATGAAAATTTCCTCCTCTTTCTACAACTTTAGATATAGGACTGTGTTATCTGTTGTGGGGCTGCGAGGGTAGCTGGAAGGGATCATTCTGTCTTTTACTGGTTGAGAAGTGATACCCAGCCTAAGTCTATTGGTGAACCCAAACAGGTGACTGATAAGTCCTTCCCCTTGCCACAGAGTGACATTTTGTATACCAGAAAGATGAAGTAGATAATCAATGACTATGTGTTTTAGGGACCTCTCTCCCGGATTTTGTATCTTTTGTTGCAGATACAGTGTTCAGCTTTGTGGGACTGGAAAAGAACTGTCCTTGACAGTACTCATTTTTACTTTTCTCTGAGGAACATACCTGTAAAGTTATTAAATCTGTTATGTTTTGACATTTGCTGTGTGATGGAGATATTTTATTAGAGTCTTATTTGCTGGTAAATAAGACCCAGAAATAAGTAAGAAGGAAACAAATCAGTTTTTCATATTACCTTCAACTTTTGTATGGGTTACAGCTCTGGCTGCTGTGCTGCAATCTGTCACTTTCAGCAGTAACAATGTCCCAGTCCCTCTTTCGCACAGCGTGGGTTTTTTGCCCTCCAGAAATCCCAGGTAAATGATCAGTGAATGTGTACAGAGCAATTGTACACTGTATCTGTAAAACTTTAGGTCTGCCATTACTGAAAACTGTGATGTTGTCCATGGGAAGTCCCATCTGAACATGATGAATGTCACAGAGTGAAATACTTTATATAGGGGAATACCTTCAATAGCATGGCATAGCATGGCATGGCATGGCATAGCATGGCATAGCATAGAATAGAATAGAATAGAATAGAATAGAATAGAATAGAATAGAATAGAATAGAATAGAATAGAATAGAGTAGTTCGTTTGGAGGGGACCTGCAAAGATCATCTGGTCCAACTGCCTGACCACTTCAGGGCTAACCAAAAGTTAAAGCATATTATTGAGGGCATTGTCCAAGTGCCTCTTGAACACTGACAGATAACAGACATCAACCACCTCACTAGGAAGCCTGTTCCAGTGTTAGACCACCCTCACAGTAAAGAAATTTTTCCTAATGTCCAGTCTGACAGATGTAGAAGTGTGGTCCGCAGGATTCAAGTCTAACCCTCTGTTCAGAATTTATTGTCATTTCTGAATTTGACTACTGCCGTGAAGAGGTTTTGAACATTTTACAGGAAAAAAAAAATTCATACACAGTTTATAAGCTTGCTTCCCAAATTACAATTAAACTAGTCACTAAGTCATATTTCACTCTCTCACTGTCTTCAATTAAAACACAAACAGCATTTCCAGTAAATAATATATTCCTGTCTGGTACGCTATCACAGAAACTGCACAGCTAAATTAGAACTCTGATAAAATAGGCTACTTAAAATACTGTCACAGTTTCATGTTCATATTATCATTATCTTTCTTGGGATAATGGGAAGATTTGAGACTGTTTAACTGTAACTTATGGGGTTCGTATAGATCTGAAAATATTTGTGTGTATTGCGTGCCTGGAAAACAGCTGTTTATTAGAAATGTAGATAATGAAAGATGTACTTTGAATGTGCTTTTATGAGGATGTGCTTTTACTCTTTTATTAATGTACAATTTAATGCATAAAAGAATTTAATATTTCAGCCAGGAGTTCCATAAACTTTAAAATCTAGAGTTCTGGATATGCCAGATAGAATGCTATTACATGTGTATTTCATTTAAGAAAAGAAAACAAACCCCAAAAGCAGTTCTTCTCAGAGATAAGTTCATGTATTTGGACAAATGAGTTATCAGTTCAGTAATATGATCTGCAGCCTATATATATTAAAACCTCTTAGATTTAGCATATATTGTGTCAATAGCTAGGAGGTACAAACAACTGATACCTTTTTGGTATTTATTTCACATATGGTTTTATTTTTTCTTTTCCTTTTAATTATATTAAAGTAGTTTCTATTTACTGTAAGTCCCAATTAAAAACAAAAAAAAAGTTCTAGTAAGAATTTCTGTACTTCAGTACATCAGAATTCTTCCTTTACAGAAGGAAAAGGGATACAGCCATGACTGTAAGTAGGCTACTCCAGCATCAGTATTCCTTAATATGATGGGTTTCCTAGTAATCCAGGATATTTAATGAAACACTGAATTTGCATACTGCTATGAAAAGGCATCTCTGTCACTAAATTGATTCATTTCAGAGAGAAAAAAAATCCTATTTCAGTTTTTTTTTTTTTTAGCTCTGATTGTATGCACTATGTCTACTCTAGTACTGACAATCATAACCTCACACAAGTAACCCTGTAGCTGATAACTGATATTGATCAGTTTGTTTCAAATAATCAACATTTTTGAAAGGGAAAAACTACATTTCTTGTAGTTCTCCAGAGTTATTCAGAAAGAAATAAAATGTCTGAATCTGAAACTTCTGAGTATGGTCATACGAAAAAAAAAATCTTAGTTTACGGTAAACTAAGACATGAATTTGCAGCATCTCGGATACTCTAAGGATACTTGAGCATGTTTGTGTTAACAAATGGTGTGGTGCAATGGCAAATTATAGTATGACAAAATTTGGTGCAAGGGCCTGTTTTCTGTATTAGACAAATTTTTGGTATGCTTTCTTCTTTATTCATAGTAAAGACAGTGTAGTTCTCCTACATTTGGTTCAGTTTAATTTTTTTTTTTTTAAATTAACTGTGTATAGATGTTAATACACACAAAACAGTTAGAGCAGGATATTTTTGTACCAATAAATTACCATCCAAGCTTAACATTATCTCTGTAACCTATTACTTAGGTTGTAGGTGCCTATAACCTTTATTTATCCTTTCTTAATGCCTTATATTTGCTTTACTGTGAGGTGACTGACACAGCAGGGATTCAGATGATCATATTTTGTCACAATTTAATTTGCTTATTTTTTGCTGAATGATTTGACGCGTGCATACACAAACATACACACGCACACTCAAAAGATTGTTTTTCTATTTTAATTGACATTAAAGTAGTTTGGAGATACAAGTTTACACCATAAAATGGCTAGCTATAATGAAACAAACGAACAAACTCCCAGGATTATATTTATTAAGCTAGTAATAAATTGAGATTAGATGACAGTGAATCAATGTTGGCAAAAATACATTGTAAACAGTACAACAATATATTTTGACTTTTGTGGTTGTTTTTGTTGTTTTCTTTTTTGTCTTTAAGGAAGTCTAAACATGAATTTTTGCAACCTTGACATTAGATTCTTTTTTGTTTTTCCAGGCTGACTGGTATGAATCTACCTTCTCCTGTTATCAGCAGTAAGAACTGGTTACGACTCCATTTTACGTCTGACAGCAACCACCGACGAAAGGGATTTAATGCCCAGTTCCAAGGTAGGAAATGTGTAAAAGTGCAACAGAAAAAGTCCTTTACCTTTAAGCATTGCTAAAGTGATGGTGGTAGAAATTTGTGTTTATATATCAGGGACATAGTAAAGAGCTGACTCATATTACTGCTGCTCTTACACTGAGTAGCTGTTAACCATCGTGTGATCAGGCACCTCTAGGGATTTATTTTTGAAAAAAAATATCTGTGCTTCATGTTGCTGTTTGCTTTAAGTATGCACTTGCTCGCTCACTTTTTCTATGATAAATTGCTTTGCATTCAGTCTGGTCTTTGCTTTAGAAACATGCCTGGAATGCAACTTGCAGAAAGTCAATTCCATACAAAGGCATGCCCCTATCTAAATGTTGTCTTCCTTCATTACTCAAAACGAAACTCTTATCCAGAAGCTAAATTCATCATTTGGAAATTTAGCTCCTCCCTAGCACAGCACAAATCATATTTCAGGCTCTTGTATAAAATTGCGTATACAACTTTAAGGAAGACAAGAGGATGTCAGTGTTTTTGTCAGTTGCTGCTTATGTTCACCTAGATATTCATTGAAATGCAATTTTTTAGAATGGAATCTTTATTGATTTTTGTAGTTCATAAATCATCATTCAAGATCAAAGACACTGTAGTTATATTGAAAACAGAAGAGCTCTATACATCAGAAATACATTTAGCTTCTTCATTTATCTCTGCTTACGTAAGCTGTTTTAACCATTTTACCCCCCATACCATCATGAGTTTATAACGTGCTTTCTTCCCAGAAATATAGGGCCTGTATCATCTTTTAGAAATGACAAATGCACTGCAACAACCATATGTTTCTGGTGACTATATGACATATGCATGTAATACAGATAAAGCATTTAACATACATAGGTCTTTTTTCTTTAAAAAGATTTTGACAATTTTAGAAAAAAAATCTTTGAAATTCCATTGTATTTTCTAAACTGAACACAAGTATGTATTCTACGATCCTTTGCACTTGTAGCTTACTTTTACAAAGTTATTCAGGATGTATATATAATGTCACCATTGATGACTATGAATTTAAATGTGCTGCTTATGTTAACTCTGTCTTAAACCTATTAACGGGAGATCACAAAAACAATGTGGCTCATCCTGCTGATGCATTGGAAAACTAAGAATCAGCAAAATAACAAAGGAAAATTTGGGGTAGAGTAACCAGCTCTGAAAACTACTTTTTGTTATTTTTCAGTATATCTTATTTCTGTCTAAATGCTCACTAGGAAATTAAAACTTTTGGTAAATATCTAGGGAGATCTTTTTTTTTTTTTTTTTCCAGATGTTTATCTGTTGCTGTGTATAGTACATTAGATATTTTACTTGGGTGAAAGGGTAAACTTGACTGAAGTACCACAGAACTGTTGTATCATTAGTATAAATGTTTCTTTAGAAATTTTTGTATTTTGAAAAATGGTTTTGTAATACTGAATTTAATCACTTTTATAGTAAAAAAAAAAAAAGCATGTAATAACAAATTACAAACTTAATAGACTTAAGTTACAAACTGGTGAAAGCCAGCACTGTGCTGGTTAAACTTAGTTTTAGATGGCTGAAAGACTGATTGAAGTAGATTAAATTGCCATTTTTTGTTGTTCTACTTTGGACTGTCTTTACAAGTGAGAGATTTAATCTTAAGGCTCTTACTTGTCTTGCTTCCAAAAAGTAGCAATCCTCAAAATAATTGAAAATGAAATGGTACCTATTGTTACTTACTCTTTTGAGACTCTAAATTCAGCTCTAGTTTGAAGCAAGTCATTCTACTCCTACAGAGCTAAAATTACTTTATTTGTTGGAGTTCATCAGACTTACCTTAAAGTAATACATCCCAAATAATATTGGAAAACAATAAGATACATCTAAAACCGTAGTTACTTCATTTTCAAAAGTCATCTGGACAACCTGCTCTAGGTGGTCCTGCTTGAGCAGGTGGTTGGACCAGATGACCTCCAGAGGTCCCTTCCAAACTCAACCATTCTGTGATCTAGTGATTTTTGTGTCTAGTTGTGAGATTTTGTGAGTTACCAAAAACAAACAAACAAAACCCACAGAAGAACCCCTGAAAGAGTAAACAAATACTGTTGAGTAGGGAGCTGCTAACTCCAGCAGCTCCACAGAGGTGAGGCTGCTGCAGCTCCATACCCCAAGATCCAGCCAGGAGCTGGAATACAGTGCAGTGATCCCAGCAGGCACAAGCACACAGAGCACACATGTACACCCGTAGTTATGTGTATACACTATACGCATCGGGCCACACAGATTGACACAGACAGGCACACTCAGCGCTCATATGAACACAGACAGCACCAACTGCCTCATCCTATGTCTCCGACTCTCCTCTCTGGTAAGGAGATCTGTTAGTAGGAAATAAATGCATGTACAATGTGCATCCCCCCAGCAGCTGGGCTCAGACATCCAGCCTGCCCAGTAACTGCCCCTAGATCCTGATCTCCCCTGTTGCTGGCACCTTGGCATATGAACCCCACAAGGCTGCAGCCTCACTCCAGTTGCTGGTACCCAGATCTACATGTGAGCGCACACTCACAAACACACACACACACACACACACAAGCATGCCTCAGTCAAGCCCCAGGCCCAGCAGTTGGCTGGGACCTTCTCGTCCCTCCAGTGGCCACCTCCTCCAGGTGATTCACCCTCTGAGGCACATACACCCCCTGCAGGCTCCCAGGCCATGTCACCTGCTCACTGGCTTGTCCAGCTGGATCTTTGGGATCCATACATTCATTCGCATATCTGCGCTTGCTGCTGGTGCTGCACCATGGGCACACTACCCTCCAGCCTGTGATCTGACTCCAGTTCCTGCACTCAGACCCCAATACACAGACATGGACAAAGAATAGAGACCCTCACCCAGGAAAACCATTAGAAATGGAGTTTAACTGGGAGACAGGACACACTGCACTGGTCAGGCACAATACATTGTTTCAGAAGTGTAAAGGGCCAGTTTACATGCAACTAGCCCCTTCCATTCCTTTATTCCTGTATTTTCCCATTCCTCCCCAAACCACCTCAATACATCCCTTTCCCTGACAATGGTTCCTCTCCTAAACAATTCATAATCAGCCTTGTACAATCCCCAGATACACTTCCCCTGCACCCAGTGATGAGCCCGTGCCCTGGAAAGGGCCCCATCTCAGTCTCTGAGGTGACCCTGGAGAGCTGCCCCAGCTGACTCCTGGTGTTGGGTTTCCTCCAGCCCCTGGGGCTGAGGTTCCCCTGGGACCATCCCAGGGGGAGCAGAGTGGAGGTTGTGCCTATGCATGGAGTTTTGGAGTGCCCCTCCCTGCACCCTGGGGCCTCTGGGTCTCTTCTGGGCTTGTGGAGATGGGTTTGCGAAGGGGTAATGGTTCCTGTAATGGTCCTGGGAAGAGCTGGGGCAGGGTGGTATTTGGCTGTCCCACCTTCCATCGTCTCTCTGTGCTCCTTTGTGTGTGCACAGATGAGCTTTTTTATCACCTCGCCTAACATGTTTAGGAGCATCATCAGCTTTTCAAAATCACGTCAATGTGGGAGCCAGCACAACACACCTCTTTAAGCAGCAGTAGGGTAAGAAACAAATTTCCTTTTCCTAGGAAGAATTCAGATTATCAGATTTTTTCTACAGTTAGCATACAGATGCTTTAATTATTCTTTAACTATTCTTTTAAAGAAAAAAATCATATCAAATTTACATCAAGTTTATTATCATTCTATCATGGCTATATTATTACTGTTACGTGCCCTCTTACAATCAACCAAAACTAATAGAAAATTGATATATAAACCAATAAACAATCAACCAATTTCATTTACTTTTCTTTGTTTACTTTTTGAAAGGACAAACAAAATTATTAGAATTTACTTTACTAAAATATTGGAACTACCAGTTGGATTTAAAATGATGGATAGTTCATTTGTTCAGCAAAAGATCTTTCTAGCTTGCATTTTTACTATATTTAATGCCCTAATTTTTAATACGGTTAAGAAAACCAGCTCACTATCTTCAAAAATTAAAGCAATGTATTGAATACACATACTTGAATGCGTTAATTAAATATAGTTTAAAACGCTTGGCAAGCTGAATGTATAAGTAAAACTATGCAGTATAAAAGGAGTACCTAACTAGTGGACCTTCAGACTTTGCCTTGAACCGTATTTATGGTCTTATCTTCCATCAGGTCAGAGTAGCTTTCAAAAATGAACAGGTCTAGTGTTAAGGTGTTGGGTTTTTTTTGTTGTTTGTTTGTTTTGTTTGTTTGTTTGTTTGTTTTCTTGTGATACTGTGTTTTGAATTTTGATCTTTTGATGTTGTCCAATAAAAAAAGTTATGCCTCAATTTCCTAGTAAACCCGTGGAATTTTTTTTTGATACTTTAAAAGTATCTAGCCAGGAGACCTGGTTCAAAAGGCCCTATCTAAGTTGACAACCACCAGAACAAATTACCAGAACGAATGCACCAAAACAGTGCAGTGACGTGCTTTACCATGGCTGCTTCATATCAGTAACCTTAGTCTCATGGAATTTAACACTCCCAGTGGATATAATTGGACTCAGTTCTTGTTCTACCTTGTTCTGTGATGTTACATACACTCAGTCATGTGATGTTCACCCCTCTGCCTCATTGATGCTGATATACAAAGATTCTTTCCATATGTTTAGTGGGAGTTGCACAGTACATGATTTGGCTAATGCTAATGCTTCAAAAATGCATAAATTCCCCAGAGATCAAGTAATGTTAATAGTCTCACTATGAGATGAAAACCTAGCATGTCCTAGCAACAAAGCTTATCAACACAGACAGAATGACTTAACAAGTGTGATAATGAAACCCCTGCTTTTGCACATTTACAGCATGTATACTACACTTTATATTTCACCTGTTTCCAGGAAAATAGAAGAAAGTTTTTTAATACTTTTAGTTTTCATTTGAAGAGAAAAAAATACTATACTTTTTTCTACATTAATTAAAACATATCAGTTTAAGTTACCTACTTATTTCAAAATCCATAGAAAGAGAATAAAATAAGAAAGTTTCCAAAGTAAAAGGTGATTAATGGGTGTGTTCCACTGTTACAGCAAAAATCAGATCTCTGTTGTAGAGTGTTTCAAACTGATTATGCTATTTTTGGCAAGTTATCAGAGAGGTCCAAGGAGGTATTAGGTAGTTTCATCATTATGTACCAGAAGTCATCTGTCTTCTGTGTTTGATTACTTTGAATAATTCAAAATTTAACAAACAGATAATCCTGAAGGCAAACAACGAATATAATAGAGGCTGCTGAAATAAATCTGTAGTAATGGAAAATCATGAGTGAAATAATGTAAAATAAACTGCTAGGTAAAGTACTTATTTTCAATGAATTTTTGTAATTCAGTGAGTGTGCGTAGGAGCCTAGATCTATCCTTCATCTACATTCTTTAAAACCTTAGAAATGGTGTTTGAAGTATGTTAGAAGAATTCATGGTACTTCCTCAATAGATGCATGCATGGTACTTTAATCAGGTGTTTCAATGAAAATTGTCACTTAGAGTAAAATTAGAAAAGAAAATTAGTAAAAGCAATTAATAAAATCAAAAAGTAGAATAAACCTAGTATTTCCTAGTTCTTAAGTGATACTGAATATCATTTCCCATTAAGTAGTACTGAGACAATAACTTCTGTTTCATTAAATTTTATCATCAGGAAAGGAATCCAGTCTGGATATGAGAACGTGAACAAATATCCACCAATCCACTGTCTCTCTTGAACCTTCTTTTCTGTGATTACCTCTACCACTGTTAAAAATGTAGGCCTGACTTCTCAATTGTACTAGTCTGGTTTGATCTTTCTCTGTCCAGTAGTGGTGTTATGTTTTTCTCCAATAAAGTAAAAAGCCTTTTGTTAACATTATAATTCCCCCCTTTGAAGTACTAAGTCACTTCTCAATCTCCCAGATAAACTAAGCAAGTTGGGCTCATTAAATCTCCCATTGGAAGTAATTTTCACCAATGGGAAAACTGCAGTGTCTGCATTTGCTTCATAGTGGGTTGGTGGTATTTGAAACTTCAAGTGAACACTCAGGTGATTTCAGATATCTTTCAATATCTGATTAATACTGGATCTACAACTAAAACTACATTTCACTTTTTTTCCATGTGTTTATTTTCTTCCTTCTGCTATTTTTTCTAAAAACAAATTATGAACACCTCAGAAATTAATTAGCTAAATCATGTTAAACTGTACCACGTATACCTTGGGGGCATAAATAATTTTTTTTTTATCTGTATCAGTATGGCTGTCCTGACTGCTGTAGGTAGACTATGCTTGTTCATTTATCTTTAATCTTCTCTCCCCTTGTTTTTTGTTCTTTTACAGTGTGTTTTTTCCCCACTTCTGTATTGTAATATCAGATTTCCCCACATCCTATCACTGCAGTATCAGAAAGTCATTTATTTTGAAAGTCCTTCAGTTTGATTTGTTTAGATTTGAATAAGAGTGTATTAAGCTATTTTCACAGAACTTTGGTTTAATATAATTGATTTACATTTCAAGGATACTAACTCAGCTGTGGTAAAATCTGTACAAGTCTACAATGAGATAAATTCTCAGCAAATCTTAATTTATTAAGTAGGAAGGAATAAATCTTTCTTCTATTAAAAGTAAGATTCCTTTGGCCTAAGCTTCATATGTGACTATTGATTCTGAGTAACTCCCTTTTTGGAAATTAACTTAAAACATCCAGTTTGAAGACTGATTTTCAGTCTGCCTTGAAACTTGAGTCACCTAATTGGAATCTGAGAATAGAAAATACCCAACACCATTAATCACTGGCCTGTATTTGCTCATTTCTAAATTTATGTTGTTTGATTGAAAAGGAGAATTATAATCCAATAAAAACTATAATAATGAAATCAATATTTGACATCTTATCCTCCCACACATCCAATATATATTTAGCGTCTTTGAAAATAGCCATGGTTTCTTTATGTGTGCTTTTGTCCCTGTACTAAAGTTAAAAGATATCCCTTATTAGCTTAATATTATTGAATTCCATGTGATAAGGAAAGGGAAGGAGAAAACATTCAGACTGTTTCCTTGTTAACATGGCATTTATAACATCTAAGAGCTAGCTGCTTAAAATATCTGTTCCTGTAATGTCTCTTTAAAATTTTTAATCAAAGTAATGTTGCGTATTTTTCGAGTTCAGCACATTGTTAAGTTAAAGCTGTCTCTGTTCCTTCAATTTCTAGAGCCTTGAAGCTTTTTCAGTGTTTGACATTAGAAGACAAAAGATAAAAGACAAAATATGTCTTTTTCTTTAAATTTAAAGCAAAGGCCAAAAGCTGACTTAGAGTGACAGAAAGAAAATGCAGGTATCTAAAAGAGCTACAGTTGTCAAGAGTACAGAACAGTTGGACCACAGGATAAAGCTCTAGTCCTCAAGATTCTCAGTACAAAGCCTAGGTATAATTCTCAGGGCCAATAGAGTGACACGTTTGATGAGGACTCAGATCAGATACAGATTTTTCTTAACACGTATTAAAATGTCTTACGACTAAGCCTCCGTATAGAAGCATATTATTATTAACCCATAATTTTAGGGCATTTTCAGAAGAAGCAAGAAAGATCTCATTACAGATGGAAGCTTGTAGTTAGTTCCAAGCAGGTTGCTACAGGTAATTCTTCTTTCTTGACCGTCTAATAAAGTTTCTGTGTTGCTAAGTAGTCTCAGGCTTAGTTGCTTCGTAATGTCAGTACTAAGCGGATGCTGCTATGGTAACAGCTGTTCATTCTTCTGCTCTTGTTTGGTATGGTGCTGTCATCACTAGGCCTATTCTAAATATTGCATTTATGGTTGATAAGATGTGTATCACTTTGGTACACATTTTTATATGTCATTGTTTTCTTCCCAAATTAGTTGCACAATAAAATATAAAATTTGAATTATATGTTCAAATACTTCAACCTCCAAAGCAAGCAAAATTCCCCTAGATATGGTAGCTGCTCTTTGTCAAGAATCATGTTATGCTTACTCAGTGCAGGCCTTCCAAAGTCCTGGTTCAAAGGCACCACTGTCCCAAGGCTACTCAACTTCTAAGACAGTTGCTTTCCATGCTGTTCTGATGTAAAAAAACAGATGCATCTTAAATGAACCTTTATATTTTCCAATGCAAAAATACGCATTTGGAAAATGTTGAAGAAACTAGGTCTCACTAATCTCTAACACCAGCTAGTAACAATACAGAGAGAACAGTAGAATGTAGACCTAAGAATTTAAAATAAGAGCATATGCATGGGTGATATAGATAATCAAATTAAAGTACAGGTTTCAAGGAAGCCTGCATAACCTATATGCAAACACAAAATCAATTAGGCTCATTATCTTGTATTTACTACAGATTGAAAACACGCACACAGTCAGTTTCCACATCAAAAGAGATTAGAGACGTAGAATAGCAGGGTGTCAGTATCACCGTGCTTGCAGCTTCTTCATTATCTACTAGGCGAGAGAAAAGTCCATTCAAGTTCATCTGGGTGATGGATAACACTCACATGTCAGTGGCGTTTTAGAAATGTTTTCAGACTACAGATGTCATTTCTGTACAAAACATGAAAAGACGGTGAAATATTGACTTCAGGATAGGATTTTCTGATGAACATCTTGATCATCATGAGTGATACTATGGAGATGTTATTTGAGAAGAACTATAAATGAACTTTTGACACTATAGTTGAAAGACTGTGGAAGTGGCATGCAAGCAAGGAACTGAGTAGATCTCATTACGTGATTTCTTTTTTAGAGAATATCTATGCATACTACTCAGTGTATTCAGTGATAATATATATTCATTGTGCAAACTGTAATGACACTATTTTCCAAAACTGTGGAGGACACCTGCAGGCACCGAAGACTGAAGTCTGCTGAACTTGTTTTATTATTGTATGTCTTCTATTGGTAGCACAACAGAGCTAAGGCAGTCTGTCAAGGCAAGTGGCCAGCTAAGTGACATACAGAAGGTTAATGGAAAACAAATGGCTGTGCTTCTTTTAAATTTGCAGATCCTCTGTCAGTTTATACACATAGAATGAGAAAGATTTGCGTAAAAATCTATTGTGACACCAATTTATCTTGAGTCTGTATCATTTGTTCACTAGTACTGCATGCAGAGATTTCCAGCAAAGGGAGCAGGTGGAAGGTCTGATAATGGCAGACAGTACTTTGCTGGATTGATGGAACAAGGAAGCCAACTGGTCATGAACCTACAGCTTTTACAGGTAGTCATAGAGCAGAAACATCTATGCCTGCTGTGAAGCTCTCTGGAGTTATAATACTGATTAGTAGGGATGGTTTTGAAAGCTGTTAGTGAGAGAAACAGTGGGATAGCATATTAGGCAATACTCTTCAAGCAGGGAATAAAGAAACAGCAGAGGTTTGGATTATTCCAGTGAGTCAGTTTAAACTAGAGATCCTATGGAAAAATGCGATGCTTCTGAGAAAGTCAAGAAGTGGAAAGCTGAGAAGCAAAGCTTGCAAGGCTCCTCCTAGGTTATTGATTCTGGGTTCTTGTTTTATCCAACAATTTATTATAGAATTCCCTTCATAAACTTAATTTGTGGATACAAGTACTTATGCAAGAAACTGTTTTCAAGGTGATTGCTGAAGAGTGTTCCATATTCTTAGAGAGGGTAGATGAAAGTGTAATGTATACATTAGAACTCCAAGCTCAGTTCTCCTAAAATACCAAATGATGTATATAAGAAATATATTGGCTCAAAAAACGTTTGAGTCTGGTGGAGTGAAAAGTGTGCATTTTAATTTTAGTTATAAGTTATTCAAGTGGTGGTATCAGTCTTTGCTAAAGTCACACAAAGAAGATCAGGGACATCTCTTCCTTTGGCCAGCAATGAAATACTCCCTGTTGATGGATTGACTGAAGTGAGATTTGCCAAGAAGAAGTGCGTAACTGAGAAGAATTTTTAGCATTTCTAAAGCTGATCCTTCAACTGGTAAAAGGATAAGGAAAAACACATACTGCTGGTAAGAAAAAACATTTCAAAGCTTGCTCTGCCACAGATAAAGCAACCAAGTCTTGCTTTACAGAATCCAGAATGTTGATTCGGCTTCTCATAACAAGCGTCAACATGTTTTTCTCCTAGCTTGAAGGCTTGTGTGATGCTACAGTAAGGAAAAAATCCTGGCAAAAAATATATATAAAAACAAACAAACAAACAAAACAACCAAAAAATCTACAAAAAACGACAACAACAACATCAACAAAAACAGAAAAAAAACCCCACACCATAGCCTTCAAAAAAAACAAAGCTAAAAGTCAAACAAATGCAAAGTGAATGGGAAGACTGAGAATGGCTGTTTTTACTTATTCCCATAAATACTAAACCTTCAGAAGGAAATCATGATATCACAGGCTATAGTGAAGCAGAAAAAAAAAGGGAACTTCACGAATTCTGCACTGTACCAAGATAAGTTTGCTAACTCCCTCAAGAGTAACCCTATGAATGTTATTGTATTACTATCACCCATTGAACTTGGCAAAATATGTAAAGCTAAGTGTAAATCTGTGTAATAGATATCTCTCTTCCACTCTCTGTCAATATACAAAGTACTGAAAATATTAAATTCTTTCCTCTACTGTAGCAAGAAGAATGCTGGCATGCTTGAAAAAAAGGCACAGGACTTAAGTGTTTCCTAGGACAGTTGCTTGTTAGTCTCAATTTCTGTTTATGCAGCTGAGATTTTTTGCTTAAAATGAACCTCTGCCTTCCCTGAACACAGAGAACTGTTCAAATACATTCCATATAGTGTCAGTGGGCTCAATACTGGTCAGGAAAGGCCCTTCTTGTGATCACCAGGTACTGGGAAATATGCTGTTCCTCTTCACCTTCAAAGATCTGTACTTGGGAAAAATCGCAGTGAAAGGCAGCCAAGAGCTGAACTCAGCAGAGCAGCAGCAGAAGCAGCTTGAGGAAGTACCAGCAGATGATGTCAGAATAATTTAGGCTTGAGTGAGAGCCAGCTTTTGAGGCTTTGCAGGTCATTTCATGCAGGAAGGAAAACTGGCAGTATAATCAAGTATTTGGGTAATTGGGAAAAAATGGTATGTCACCAAAGATGTGCACAAGGACTATTACAAAGAATGCTAAGAGCAAACAGCAAGTTTAGATTTCTTGTTATAGAATCATACCCTACGTACCCTACAAAGATATTCTCAAGCTATAACCATATTAGATCTAAATGAGGGTGAATTAGAGCAAGCATAATGCTGTGTTAACTGAACTGTGTGCTTCTAGTATCTTATCTGACTTTGATATGTACTGCACACTATATACCACACATGCAGTTAAACATATCTGTAATCAATCAATTTCATGCTCTAGAAATCCTAGTAACACCCTCCAAGGTCTTGGTCTCTGATTGTATTTGTTGTTGTTGTTTCAGCCAAATGGCTTCTTGTTGTGGGCTACTATTATGAAATAACAGAAAATATGGTTAAAAGGGATCTTGATACACTAACTCAAAGAGGAACCAAGTATACCTAACTATTGATTTCAGACCTTAGCATGTTCTTTAAAACTTAATGACTAAGATTCTATAGCTTCTCTGGGGAATTTGTTCCAGGGTTTCATCTCTCTTACTGTTAAAAAGTCTCCCTTACTTCAGATAAAGACTGTAAGTTCTTGTTCTAGTCCTACTGCAGCTAGAGAATGACTCTTTCCTCTTCATAGTTCATTTTTATCTTTAATGTGTATCATAACTCCTCAAAACCATCTCTAGATCAAATTATTTCTTAGTTATGCCCTACAAATATACACTTAATTGTGCTTTATACCATCTTCACTTCCAGTTCATTTTTTCCATATTTTTCTTCTTACCAATTTCTATCCTGTCTCCCGTAGCAAAATTACACAACCAGAGAATAAGACTAATTTCTTGGTGCCAAAGACTACCTGCTATCTTGCATTTGTACAGCTTTTGGCTCATTCATGATTAGTCAAGCAATACTCAATAACGAAAAGGCGCCTTTCCCTTGAAGTTCATAGCCAACCTGAAAATATATGACCAGAAAATATATGCTCTTTATATTGTAATACAGGCAATTTGAAATTCATCTTCAACCACATACGGCAAATTCCTTCCAAAACCTTGCATGTCAGAAAGGGGAAATCCAATTAAAAAAATCCTATTAAAAAAAAAAAAAAAAAAGCTTCACAGTGAAAGAATTTGGGTCTGGAAGATGACCACCTCCTTTCTTTATATTATCTGCATAATTACTAGTTAATTACCATTTAATTACTATCAAAGAAAAAAATAGGTTCTTCAAGGAAATCAACAAACTAAGAGTCTTACTGGTGACATAGCCAGTGATTACTTCCAGCAGAAGCTCTTCCTCTAACCACTGTTGTGATACAGATCAGCTCAAGAATAGAATGTGGATTTTCTATCTCCTTCATCATAATGACTGGAAAAAACACACTACTATAAGCAAAGCATTGCTACTGAAATCCAACATTTGAGGTGATGCTCATCAGTATATTGCCGTACATTTGGTTTACCTTCTTATTGGAAGATTGCACTGCAGAACGTTCATAAACTTCCATTTAACAACTGTATCTGAGGAGTTAAACAAACAGGCTTTGCAAATTTTGTCTTATATTCCCATTTCACATTGGTATTAGCTTTGCCTTTTCTTTAATTTCTTTTAACAGCAAAATCATCCTGAGAATAGAAATAATAACAGTGAAGAATATATCCTTTCACATTCTTACACTTCCTACTCCAGGATCTTTTTGCACTTCCCTGTTAAATCAGAGTGGTTTTTTTCTAGCTATGTGCTATCTTCTTTCTGTCCATTGTAGTTTAGTTTTTGTGTGTGTGTGCTTGTGTGTTTTTTTTAAATTATAGTTTCTTAGAAACACCCATCTCTGTGCATAAATGAAAACAAACAAACAAACAAATAAAACATTAAAATAGTTCAGGTATGTTCATATGTCCCTGCTCTTTAGGGCCCCGTGAATAAGTAATACTGAGTTATCAAGTGCTGGAAGTTTATAAGAAGCAGCAGGAAGAACAAGAGAAAAACAGGTAGAACCTTACTGATCTTTTCCATATTATCAAATTAAAGTGTCTAGCTTTTGGTGGCTAGCTCTCTATCTGTAAGAAATCCTATTTTTATCTTATGCTCCCCAAAGTGTTTAGAGTTGCTCAACGTGTTCAAACTTAATCGGACCCCTCATATACTTGAAATCTCAGCAGTACACTATTTGTACCACACAAATTGTGTTCACTTATCTCTGTATATACATAATTTCAAGAGGTTTAGATTTAGATTTTATTCTGTCATTTTTGTGTGTTATTGTGAGTAAGCCTGACCTCAGTAGACAGAAGTGTTTTTGTAAGAGTAGAATATTTTTCCTTACAAATTTGATTGCTTAATTTTTTTTTGAGCTTTAGCTTGTTGACTTGGGGAGAAAGAAATAGAGAAAGCAGGGTAGAGGGGATTCCTAGATATAAATTATAAATTAAAAATATTAGCCAAATATCTATGCTTTGCCTCCTATTCGCCATGTGCAAAAGCTTGTGCAATTAGAGCTTCAGTACCATGCCCAGCTGCTTACACTCTATTTCACATATCAGTGGCAGTTTAGCAACAGTTATTGACATACAAAGAAAGATATTACATCTCTACTTAAGTAAACATACAATCATAGAATATCCTGAGCTGGAAGGGACCCACAAGGATCATCGAGTCCAACTCACAGCTCCACACAGAACCACACAAAAATCAGACCGTATATCTGAGAGCGTTGTCCAAATGCTTCTTCACCTGTAGCAGACTCGGTGCTGTGACCACTTCCCTGGGGAGCCTGTTCCAGCCTGACCACCCTCTCGGTGAAGAACCTTTTCCTAACATCCAGCCTGAACCTCCCCTGTCACAGCTCCATGCCGTTCCCTCGGGTCCTGTCGCTGTCACCAGAGAGCAGAGATCAGTGCCTGCCCCTCCGCTCTCCTCGTGAGGAAGCTGCAGGCTGCCATGAGGCCTCCCCTCAGTCTCCTCTTCTCCTGACTGAACAACCCAAGTGACCTCGGCTGCTCCTCATATGTCTTGCCCTCTAGACCCTTCACCGTCTTTGTAGCCCTCCTTTGGACACTCTCTAATAGTTTTATGTCCTTATCCTGTGGTGCCCAAAACTGCACACAGTGCTTGAGGTGAGGCCGCACCAGCGCAGAGCAGAGCGGGACAATCCCTTCCCTTGACCGGCCAGCAATGCCGTGCTTGATGCACTCCAGGACACGGCTGGCCCTCCTGGCTGCCAGGGCACACTGCTGGCTCATACTCAACTCGCCATCAGCCAAAATCCGCAGATCCCTTACTGCGGGGCTGTTCTCCAGCCTCTCATCCCCCAGTCTGCACATATATCCAGGGTTGCCCCGTCCCAGGTGCAGAATGTGGCACTTGCTCTTGTTAAACTTCATATTGTTGGTGATTGCGTAGCGCTCTCTAATTTCTCAAGATCGTTAGATCATTCTGCATGGCCCCTATACGTTCAATGGAGTCAGCTGCTCCTCTCTATATAGTGTTGTCTGCAAACTTATTCCATATACCTTCAAGTCCTATGTCCAAGTCATTTATGAAAACATTGTGGAGAACTGGCCCTAAAATGGAGCCCTGGGGAACCCCACTAGTGACTGGCCACCAGCTTGATGTAACCTCATTTGCTACAAGCCTTTGAGCCCAACTCATCAGCCAATTGTTCACCCACCGTATTATGTATTTATCTAGCTGTATGCTGGACATTTTGTCGAGAACGATACTGTGAGAAACAGTATCAAAAGCTTTGCTGAAGTCCAAAAAGATTACATCAGCTAGCTTTCCTTGGTCAGCTAAATGGGTGAACTTGTCATAAAAGGAAACTAAATTCATTAAGCAGGACCTTCACCTTGTGAACCCATGTTGGCTATGACCAATGACTCCATTGTCCTTCAAGTGTTTTTCAATAACTTCCAGAATAATCTTCTCCATAATTTTGTCAGGCACTGAAGTGAGACTGACACACCTGTCATTACCAGGGTCTTCTTTCTTGCCCTTCTTGAAAATGGGAACGATATTTGCTAGCTTGCAGTCATCTGGGACCTCTCCAGATTCCCAAGACCACTGAAAAATAATTGAGAGATGTCTCATGATGGCATCAGCCAGCTCTCTGAGTGCCCTGTGATGAATCCTATCAGGCCCCATAGACTTATATGCATCCAGCTGGAGCAGCAAGTCCCACTCAAGTTTGGGGTTGACTGGGAGTTTATTGTTACCACAGTCATGGTCCTCCAACTCAGGGCTCTTGGGGTCCCAGAGCCCGTCATCGGTGCTGAAGACAGAGGCGAAGAAGGCATTAAATGTCTCTGCTTTGTCTATGTCCCTATTTGTGAGGTGACTATCCTTATCAAGTAACGAACCAATGTTTTCTCTGGTCCTCCTTTTGCTTTTAATATATTTAAAAAACCCTTTTTATTGTCCCCAACAGTACTGGCCAGCTGCAACTCCAACTGAGCTTTGGCCACATGAATTTTCTCCCTACAAAGGCAAACAGCATCTCTGTAGTCCTCCTCCCATATCGCCCGACCACACTTCCAGTGGCCATACACTTTCGTTTTCCACCTAAGCTCTAGAAGAAGATCCCTGCTCAGCCAAGCTGACCTTCTGCCCTGCCTGCCTGACTTCCAACATTTTGGAATTGCCTGTTCCTGTACTCTTAAGAGGTGATACTTGAAAAGTGACCAGCACTGATGGACCCCAGTGCCTTCAAAAGCAGTTTTGCCGGGGTCCTTACTAACTAGTTCCCTGAGCAGCCCATATCCAGGGTTAAAGTTTGGTGGCAGTTTTCCTCCTGTCACCAAAGATTTTAAACTTGACTACTTCATGCTCACTATGGCCAAGATGGCCACCAATTGCCACTTCACCCATGAGACCCTCTCTGTTTTCAAACAACAAATCCAGGAGGGCACATTTCCTAGTGAGCTCCCTTAGTACCTGTACCAAGAAGTTATCATCAAGGTGTTTTAGGAATTTCCTGGACCTGTTTGAATCAGCTGTGTGGTATTCCCGGTTCACACCTGTCAAGCTGAAGTCCCCCATAAGGACAAGGGCAGCTGATTGAGAGGTATCTCTTAGTTCCTTAAAGAATATTTCATTGTTGTCATCATCCTGGTTGGGTGGTCTATAGTAGACTCCCACAGCGACATCTGCTTTATTTGCTTGTCCCTTAATCCTTACCAGGATTCCACAGGCTCTGAGCTGTGTAATTGCCAGCTGCAAGCTCCTTACAGTCCAGCCACTCTGTAACATATGGAACCACCGCCCCGGCTCACCTGCCCTGCCTATCCTTTCTGAAGAGCCTGTAACTGTCCATTGTAACACACCAGTCACAGGACTCTTCTCACCAGCTTTTGCTTATGCTAATGGTGTCATAGCTCTGGGACTGAGCAAGGCTTCTAGCTCCTTTTGCTTATTCCTCATGCTGCATGCATTGGTGCAGAAACATTTCAAATGTGCTTCATTGTACCCAGCACGTCATGGAGCAGACTGACGGATCTCACTAGCATGCAGTCCTTCAGATTTTGGTGTGCCATGCCATAGCTTATCACTGGTGGGCCTGGTTTTGTCCCTTTCCCCCTTCAAATCTGGTTTAAAACCTTATCGATCAGCCCTCCTAACTCCTGAACAAAAATCCTTTTCTCCCTCTGAGAAAGATGCAACCCATCAGGCGCTAGCACGCCTGGTGTTGTGTAGACCATCCCATGATCGAGAAACCAAAATTCTGCTGGTGATACCAGCCTCACAACCATGTATTGATCAGCTGAATCTGCCTGTTCCTTTCAGTATTGTTCCCTGCAACTAGAAGGATAGAGGAAAACACTACATGCATGCCTGATCCTTTAACAAATTGCCCCAAAGCCCTAAAGTCTGAATTGCCCCTCTTGATTGCCCTTGGACTTCCTTTTGCTACTTCATCACTGCAAACATGAAAAACCAATAATGGATAGTAATCAGAGGGCTGTACCAGACTAGTGACTTTTCTAGTGATGTCTCTTACCTGAGCCCCAGGGAGGCAGCAGACTTCTCTATGGGTTGGGTCCAGACGGCATATCATGCCCGCTGTTCCCCTTAGAAGGGAGTCTTCCCACCAATAACCCTTCTTTTTTTCTTGGTAGAGGTTGTTGTGATGCTGGGGGTAGGCTGACTTGCCCTGGGCAACCCCTCAAACCTGGGTGGACCTTCGTCCACATTGTCATTTGCCTAAGTGACTAAGTTTTCTTCCACTGGCTTTTTAATTGCAAAATTTTTTTAACTGTTCCATGGAATTAGTTCAGCTTGTCTTTGAGCTCACCAATTCAGCAGCAAAGACTGTCACACTTCCAAGCTTATTTTACGTACAGACATTGAAAATAGTCAGGAATCCATTGGGAGCTGCTGTATTTTCCTCTGGGAACTCACTGAAAATGACAATATTTTACCAGGAATATTTTGTTTCTAAATGTCATTTTTACGCAAAGCATTTCTGAGTTTATTTCCTTTGGTGGTATTGCTTGATTTATCCAGTTTTGAGGGGAACCTTTTATCAGAGAAATTTCTTGGAATAATCCAAGTTCAGTTTCTTTTCCAGTTAGGTTTACATTTGAATGTTTATTTATGGATATGTAGGAAGTACATGTAACTGTTTATTATAGTATTCTTTAAATGGGTTATATATTTTAATTATTATTTTTTAAATCTTTATTTATAGTTTTCTTTGGGGTAGCACAAGCTCATACCATGTATAAACATATTAGAAAGTTTTTCCTTACACTCCCAGCAGGCAACATTCTCTGAGAAAACTGAAACTTTCTCCTACATCTGAGAGAACACAATGCTGCCATCACTCTGTAGGGACTCTCCCAGTGTAGTTTCAAATATAACTTCAGGTAAGAATTAATTGCTCCATAGAATACAAGACAATAATAACCCACAGTGAGAAGTACTTCATAACATATTAATAGATTTCACAGAAAATTGGATTTCTTCCCTTGAAATTGACAAGCTTGCATATGTTAAAAATATTTTTGTTAGCTTACAAGTTCTCCTTGTTTTTAATCACTGGTTCATTCAAAAGCACCTTCCAGTGCCAGAGGAAAAATTGAATGTAAATATGTTGAATTTTCAGCACTAAGCTTTGTGCAGATTTCAGATAGGTTGTCACTGTTTCCAAGGTGCAAATAGGATTTGTCTAAAATATCCACAAAAAAGTAGATGAACCATCTTTGCTCCAAAATGTCATGTAATGCGTAAACTAATTAATTAAATGGACTTGGGAAAAATTAAAAAGAAAGTGTTATCAGAGATTAACATTTAAGTTATTGACATTACCCTTGGAAAGACACTAATTCTCCCAAAATTAAAAATTTGTTTGTAGCTGTTTGGGTTAATAGTTGTAGATTGTTCAGGCAGTAAACTGCCAGAACTGCTTACATACACACAGCCTGATTCTCTATTACTTTGCACTTTGTACAGTTATTTGCACCTGTGAAATATATGTATTTAAAAAAACTGTACATGTACAGAGCATATTTGAAAGACTAAATGCTTAATGCTTTTATTTAGTTGTATGTAATTGTTCAAAACACTGTTTAAAACTATTGTGAATAATCAAACCTTCATATAGCAGTAAGACAAAGGGGAATGTTTTTAAACTAAAAGAGGGGAGATTTAGATCAGATGTTAGGAGGAAATTCTTTATTCAGAGGGTTGTGAGGCACTGGAACAGGTTGCCCAGAGAAGCTGTGGATGCCCCATCCCTGGAGGTGTTCAAGGCCAGGTTGGATGGGGCCCTGGGCAACCTGATCTAGTGGGGGGCATCCCTGCCCATGGCAGGGAGGTTGGAACTAGATGATCTTTAAGGTCCCTTCCAACCCAAGCCACTCCATGATTCTATGATTTAATTTTCTCAAGTAATTGGTAGAGAAATTTGGAGTATACGTGAGGTTGGAAGGGCACTTTACAAATAACTATCCCAGGAAATAAAACTGTGGAAAACAAACAAACAAACAAACAAACAAACAAACAAACAAAAAACAAAAAAACCGAACATTTAAAAACAGTTGTACGAATTGTAGGAAGCCATCCCTGCTGTAATGAGCTGCTGTGTATAATATGCTTCTACAATAGTAACAGCAGTAGAGCAATTGTTTTGTGAGTTAGTCACTCTCAGAATGAATGTAAGCAGAATAAAATGAAGAACGTTTTCCTTCTGAATTATAAAGAGGTAGGAATATACAGAAAGCATAGTAAGTGCCTTATGGCTCCAGAAAATAAAGCTGATACTACCAATGACTGTTTCCACTTTCAAAAGCAACAAATTCAAAAGTCTTTTAACATTTTTATGGTGCACTTAAGGTACATTCTGTCTAAAAAGTCACACTAGAAATATATAACTTTTAAAGCATATTTATCTTTTCAGTTCTCTGAGACACAGAAGAAGAAAAACATAACTATGCATAGTTTGGAATTATTCAGCATTAATGAAAATACACTAATGAACAGATTTTTAAAGTCAGAAGATATCACTGTTCCTTTTGAACATGAGCAGTGCTCCCCTAAATCTTCTTCCTAATGATGAAAGTTCATTGAGTTCTTTAAATCTTGTTGTAGTAGAGGACTCATGGAAACAGTATGCAGTAAAAATTTAAGTTCCTCGTCTTTTTGCAGTATTTCTGATCAACAATTATATAGCTGATTAAAGGAGGAAAGAAGAAAATTTCATTAAGGCAACTCTTTGCAATATATAAATTTTAAAAGATCAAATGTACAATGAATACTGTGTAGCTTATTGTAAGCATTATAATGTTTTCTTAGCTTAAAGAATTGTAATGCTTACAATATGTTACATGGTCATTTGCTTTAAAAACAGATCAAAAATACATCAAATCAGGTGATTTTAATTAACAATAATTTTCCATAGTAAATCTGGACTTGGCATATAATTATTGTGCAAAGAAGATATATTCTGTCAGATCTACATACATATAACAGAAACTAGAATCTGACAAGTATAGCCAAATAATTTCCCAGTGAGGTGCAAATACATCAAAATTTGCTAGCAATATTTTAGAACAAAACTATATCTTACTGAATAATAATAAAAAAAGGCAAACGAACAAAACAACCCCTTACAGTACTCCTGTTCTAATTCAGTAATCTTACAAAACTAATATGAAATTTGATATTTATGTGAATTTGATTTGAATATAAAACAACACTATCATATAACCCTTATATTTCAAACAAGATCTAAAAATCAGAAGATTGATATTCCAGTCTACATGGAATTGGGCATTTTCTGACTATCCAGGCTGATAGCTTGCAAAAGCATCAAGCTGTGCTGAGAGCCATGGCCAGCACATTGTCTTAGAGGGTAAGTGCAGCATGAAAATTCAGACCCAACAGTTCTCCAGTTTCAAGACTGAGGATAATTTCAGACTGTGAGTAATACCCATGTTCTGTAGGAAGTCCTGAAGGTTCTGCCCTGAGAGAAAGTACTCATCAAGGATACGCACAGCTATCTGGTCTACCAAGAACAGGATAAGCTTCTGAAAAAAGTTCATCTTCCATGTAAAAAGTTCATCTTTCATGACTCTTCCATGAGTCGCATTTTCTATAATTATGCCTGTGTTTAAAGGTATCATAGTACAGATCATAGTCTGCTAAAGTAATGCGAAGAGTCATTCCTTTGTACCAAAGAGATGAGATGTCCCTGCTAAATGAATTTTGGCCTCTTTCTTCAACCCATGAAGACAGAGTCAGAGTAGTGTAAGAATAGCCATGAACATTCATAAAAGGGTCATTCTAATCCCATGCCCGTCTCCAGCCATGGCCTGAAGCAGAGGCCAGAAAAGTAGAACAAGGCA
The DNA here is from genome assembly GCA_013399475.1 of Chauna torquata. NCBI lineage: Eukaryota > Metazoa > Chordata > Aves > Anseriformes > Anhimidae > Chauna > Chauna torquata. The sequence goes on along the minus strand of VXAL01009451.1, from coordinate 37,713 downwards.
AACACTGGTGATATTTCCCTGATAATACATCTTCTGCCTCCAGATACTTTTGTCATGGCAGGAATCTCCTGAAACTGATGTGGATTGTCTGTATAGTAAGTCTCCGTAGAGCACTCTTCATAACACTTTTCCAGTCCTCCCTTGCAACTTTGCAAACCTCTTGCATCCACATTTGCCGGTGTCTTTTGGCAGTTTCATGTCTGCTACTTCTTTTTTGAAAAAAACATTTTCTTTTATTAGTTCGAAGCCTTACTCTTGTTAAATTCACTTGATGGCCCTTGTCTTTTTATTACATAGTCAATGGGTCATGAAGGGTCTTTTTGGAGTTCTGTATATAAAATATCTTACTGAAATTTATAAGCTCAGTTTTTTTGTGAAAAATTTGCTTAAACTTCTTGTTTATTTGAACTTTCTTAACACTATTAGGTCTTACTTATCCAAACATATACAAATGTTCTGTTTATTTTTATCTCTTCACTTAAGTCAACATAGACAATTTGCCAGTTATATTTCATACTTCAAATGCCATGGGCAAGGAAAATACACAGGAGAATTAGCGTTTTAGGACAACCGTTTCAATGGCAGAATGGCAGCAGGTATCAAACCATCTTTACTTAGATATAGATGTAGATTATTATTATTTTAATGTAATCAAGATTTTTAAATAATTGAATACTAATTTTTTGGAAGTACTTTTCACAACAGCAAATATGAATGCAGCATATGTCTATACTACATACATACAAATATGCACAGAAATTTCTCTGACTGGAGGTAAGTTTTCTAATATCCTTAAAAGACATAGGGACTGTCCTTCTAATGTCCCATAGCTAGTTTTATTTTAATACCTCAATTATTGTCCTCCTGATTGTAGCCAACAGTTTAAATTTTACTCATTGGTTCATCCTTTCTTAAAATATGTTTCTACTAAATTGTCATAATGTGTTCAGAAAGGTAATTGTGCTTGGAGTAAAGTATATTTTCTTCACACAGGTTCAAATATATCAGAAACTAAGAGCTTCATACAAATTAGAATAGGTTTAAAAGGAGGTTTACAACTTCAACATTTTATTTTAACTTTCACAATCCGTTCAAAGAATGTCAGGCATATATTCTTTTCATGGCTGAGTTTAATTTAGCTATAGCAAAAGGTTAAGGAATATCACAAGTGATTTCCAGTAGACCGATGCAATTGTCTTGGGCTTCCAGTGCTGAGTTCTGCCATCCTGTATGAATGGGTATACCATCTTCTACACAGTCTTGAAGTTATGATTCACAGAAAAAGGTGAGGTGGATTAGTTCAGTTAGCTTAACTGAATGTTTAAGTGAAGAGAGCAGAAAGCTATGCAAATTTTTAAAAAGTAATCATTTAAAGGGTAGAATGTGCTGTTCATATTTGACATTATTAACTTAAACCCAATCCTCTTTTTGTGCTGTTAAATTGAAAATCATATTCAAAATCAGGAGAACATTTTTCATGAAAGAGCAATCAGGAAGTAGGAAAGAAATATCTCAGAAAAGGTATTAAAATGGGATTTGAATGGTTGTAAAACGTGCAAGTTAGAGTATTTCTTTAATGTTACAGAAGGCATTGAACTTTTTCACTCAAACCACAGTGTTCAGTGGTCTCAATTTCTCTTTTCAGGGGTTGATCAGTTTGTATTTTACAGGTTATACTTGCTAATTCTACTTTAAAAAATACTATTCAGAGATCGCATGCAAAAACTTTACACACAAGAAGTTTGGTATTTATGTATCAAGCTATCTTATTTAACTTTGTGGATCCCTATGTCTCACAGATACGTACATTTGGCTGTTAAAGTCCTTCAGACATTAAAGCTCATGTCACCTAATGTTACTGTCTAAAATGTAGAGATTCAGCTTGAGCAAGTGGTATAGGTTTCTGTTTTATTTCATGGACAGGAAAAGGCATCTTCAGAGGACGATTCATTGTGCCTATCTTAGAAGGGGTTGAATTGCCCCCTTGAGGTAGCTATTTCTCTTCATAAAACATACATTTCAGATCACTGATCTTAAGTATTGTGAATCTCCTATCTAATATTCTTTCAGAGAGATACAGAAGGCCTTTTTCTTGATGTGAAAAATCTCCAAGGATGGAAACTGCAGAACCTGTTTTAATGGTTGACTATCCTAGTAATGAAAAAGTTTTAACATATCAAGTCAGAATCCCTCTTGTTTCAACTTAGTCAGCTGTCCACTGTATTTCAAACTAAAGCTGATGGGTATCATTTTTCCCCATTCCTGAGAAGCATGCTCCAAGTATGTCTGACAAATACCTTGAAGAGTGAACTTCCACAGGAGCTGGAGTGATCATTGTCACTTTTATCCTAAAGCAGGGTCACAGAACAAAAAGAAGGACAGTATAGTCCTTTTTCTGTGTCTGCTGTCTAATGCATCAATGGTTTTACTATTCATCCATGAACGTAAACAATGTGGGTTTTGAATGCTCCGAAAATGGCTTTCATTTTTTACATGAGGCAGATATTAATAAAATGTGAAATTCATACTGTAGGAGAAACCACAACTCCAGGCAACATCTCAGCTACTCTGTTGCAAGAGTTGTGCTGTTCATTTCCTGTTAAATATGGAGTAATTTTAACAGACTGGTTATGCAGCCTAAGAAAACAGAACATAAAGCTGCTCTTGAGGGAAATTTTAGCGCCTAAATTCTAGAAAGAAAACCATACCCAAGAGGCTTACACTTCCAGAAGCCCTTGGGAATATTAGCTTTACTGTCTGCATTAATGTCTCTGTATAATGTGTTCCTGTCTTAAAAGAAAATAAAACATCATGCATCTATCAAATCAATTTCATCCTATGTTGCTACAATTGTTTCAATCATCTTTCATCATCTGAACACCTGTTTTCCAGGTTTAGACATAAATTTCTGCACTGTGTAACATTTTGTGGTGTACATAGCATAGAAAATACTTTCTGCATTGCTTGCCCAATTTCAGGGCATAAGAAAAGCCTGCTTCACTCTTTTGCAAAAGCTGCAAATATCCAGTATAGAAACAAATACAATGAAATCATTCTTCTTATGTGATATTTGAAGACTTTTCCTGCCATTTCACTTTTCAGAAATATTTGCATACACATCAATACGTAGTGTAGCAAGCACAAAATTTGTCCCATATATAGACAAAAAAGTATAACTGATAATCTGCTGTATTGATTTTTATGTTTTATACCTATATGGTACAAGATACAAATTATTCCAATTTTTGAAATGTTTGAGTTGACTTTTTGTTTATGTTTGTATCTAGGATAAATGGTTGCATTTTAAGATTATTAACCACTGCAAGCTGTAGAAAAAGGTATCTAATATGAGCCAGGAAAGGACTTTTTTGTATTTTTTTTTTGTTACTGACATGCATCATGATGTTGTCGTTAGCATCCTGATACACACTCTAACCCAGTCACTACCTATTTTGCTATTGCTATTGTTTTTTGCATAATAGCTTGGAATTGTCCAGGCTTGTTGTATATTTCTTTTCTATGTACATGATTTTATTTTCAATTGTTTCAGAACTTATGAATTTCCTGTGAATGTGTCATATATTTTTACCCTTTTCCCCTAGCATTATAATTCAGATTCTACCCCAGGTTTCCTTAATATGTAATCGCACACATTTCTTCTCTCATCTCCTCGTCCTTTATTCCTGGTCCCTCCTGTGGTGTCCTAACAACTTATTAGGGATGATTTGGGAATTTGTCATCCATTCAGCTGGCTAAACAGAGAAAACAGATATTAAACCTCTAATGCATCTGTTCTGTCTCACAAAGCTTTGACCTTTGGAGAGCTCTTATTCTCTTTTTAATTCAGCTGAAATTGTCCTGTAGATTCAAAAGTGTTTAGGTGAGCCAAACTGTAACATACTGTGATCATATAATCTTAATCTCTTCAGGAAACTGAACTAAAAATATGGCTACTACTGAAGAATGAACCAAATAAAAGCAATCCTGTGAATATCATATTTAAAGGTTGTGGTCTTCAGATATGTGCATATAATGTACTGTACATTCTAAATAAGAAATAAGTTTTAAAAATGTTCAAGATTTTGCCGTATGCAGTGGCAAACATCAGAAATGCATACATGTAATTAGAACAGATTTTTCTTTTCCTTGACCTTAAGGAAACTTGAATGCAAAATATTGTAAAACCTGACTGTGTCTGTTAAAAACAACATCTTCTGAAATATAATTAATAGTTATATTTTCATAAAAGTGTATTTGGATTACCAAAAAAACTGCAGTTATTTTGATCTGTTTGTAGTATTTATTATGTTGCTTTGTATTATTATAATATCTGATGTGGTTGCTACATGTCCTTTCTACAAGGTTTAATAATAAATTATCTCCTTTTTCTTTGCTTGTTTTCTCAGTGAAAAAAGCAATTGAACTGAAATCAAGAGGAGTCAAGATGTTGCCCAGCAAAGACAGTAACCACAAAAATTCTGTCCGTAAGTTGTTTATACCATTATCTTTAGTAACTGCACATATCTTCTGGAGCTCTAATGAATATACAAATCAGAGAGAGAAATATTGGGAAGCTATGGTCATAAAATGGTCATTACATTTTCAATTGTCATTGAATTTAGAACTCTGCTGTTAATACTGAGGATGTAAAAGGCAGAATGTGGTGTTGTAATGCCTGAAAAATATGGGTATATAAAAAAATCCTTTTTATATATCAGGATATTTAGAATTCAGAGATTCAGAAGCCAAGTTAGCAATCCAGGCAGAACAGTGCCATACAGACTTTGTCAATTCAGTACGGGAGACAATGAAAGCATCTTGGCATTTTATAGATTGAGGTTTACACTTTGTTATCTTTTTCTTCCCCTCAGTTAATATCACAGATCTAATTTTTCCCCCTCCTTGTCACAATGTATGTTCTGGTGACTGGCTCTTTCCAGTCCTGTGATATAGCACAGCAGGGGTTAAGAACTGCTGCAATTCCCAGTTTTTCAGGAGGATGGAGATCACAGCATCACCTTCCCTTCATTGCGCGTTTAGTGCACTCTGGAATGACATCTATTTAGTCCCTCTGCACCTTTTTCCCCATATGTAGTGTGAGGATAAAATCAAGATGTCATCTTTGAGATTATGAGACTGTTACTATTTTTTTTTTTTTTGAGCATCACTTTCCCTGAACAACTGGCAATCTGACAAGGATCCTGAGAGCTCTTTCTCCATTAATCAGGCCAGTCTTGAAACAAGAAAAAATAAATAAATGTATTTTGGAAAGCAGAGAGTCCCTTTGCCTAACAAAAAGCCAGAGGGTAAGCCAGTGTTCACCCACAACCCATTAAAAGTGCTTGTATAATGACTAAGACATATTTGAATAAATTAATTCTTCGTGTAATAACACTGAACTCAATGGAGTGAAACCCAGGCAATGTTTGCTTCATTGTGTGCTATTGTGCAAGTACAGAGAGAATGAGTGTCTTGAAGGCTAATGTCTAGGGGATATGATTTGGTCTCTGTGTTTCTGCAGCGCACTGTTTAATGCAAAATTACTGTATTGGTATGCTCACTGGAACAAAAGAGGCACGATAATTTTCTGCTTTAAATATTGCACATTGATGGTGTGGCATTCAAAAGGAACTTTCTGTGCAAGGTGTAGCAGAAACAGTTGATCCATCTCTTTGGTGTTTGTATCTGAATGGGTGATTATTTCATTATTTATAAGTTATTTCTGGGAGCTGTGTGATCTCTACTTACACTCCCAGAGCACATGCTGACAGACACCACATTTAATTACAGAAAGTGGAAGTAAGTCAGGCTATGGAAAAAAATATTATAAGGCAGTCTGCTGTTGACTTCAAATATAATGTTTTTTGTCTTTTTTCTTTGTGTTTTGATTTGTGAAGCTTTATGTCATGTCTGACTTTTCTACATAAATTTAAGCTTATTATGATTATTAGCATCAGTTTCATGTACATGAAACAAAAAAATGATTAGATTAAAATACAAATAGTTGGATTCAAATACATTTTTCTGCTCTTTCTGATGCAAGCCCTTAGCGTTTAACCATTTTTCTTGCTAGTAACTGTGTCGATGGAAAAAGTAACGGATATTACCATTTAATTCCAATTAGCAAATTTCTAGAAAAATAAAGAAATTAAAGACTAACCCTTCTCCTCATTTTTGTATTTTAGATCTTTTTCATATTCTCTGTATATAAAGCAGAAAGTTTACTTCTCCATTTTGATTTATGTAGGGTAGATGGAGTATGAATACAGACATGGCAAATGCTGTAAGAGCATGCCCTGCAAACAGGTAGATTTGTGCATTTCACCTAGGTCTTCCACCCAAGCACAACCAGAGAGCAGCTGCAGAAAGCATTTCACAATGGCACAACTCTGACAGAATTTAGGCAGAAAGTGTCAGCAGTGTACTGATTTTTCCTTGTGGGATGTAGAACAGTATCTCAGTCTTTTACAGTCATATCTCACTCCTCCCCTCCTGGACTTGCCAAGACTCCTGGATGCCTTCTTTCCACTGCTCTGCCATCCTTTATGAACAGTCAGGTGGCGAAGCATGGCTTTGGGATATAGGTGCCTTGGCAGAATGCATTGCATGACATTGCATTGCATGTGTCACTCCCTAGGGAAAGAACATGTTTTTGCTTTTTTTTTTTTTTCCCTTTGGTATATCTGAAGGAAACACATCAAGCAGTGAGCCAGGTGCAATTGAATTATTATTAATTCATGCAAAGAAATGGGAAAAGGATAGGAAAGATTGAGCTAAAATATGGTCCCAGTTCATCCAGTGCGAGCTGGCTTACTGGGGGCTTAAGTAGTACACTTGGTAAATTTCTGGAACAGTAAACTGGGAGAAAGTAAATGCACAGGCAGCTTTTATGGATCCTTTTTCACAGATGTTCCACATTATTACCTGAGCTGTCACAAACACTGACCAAATCCAATTCCTGTAGTCATATGTAGCTGATCTCTCAGAGGAGCAAGGAGAGTTTTAGTTCATGAATCTGCATCAAGGAAGCAAATTCTATTACATCTGGTTTAGTGTTCATCTGTTTAGTTGTAGGCTCAGCCTACTCACTTTTGTTCCCTTACTTAATCATTCCTTAATCATTTCTTGAAGGAAATATTTGATCCATTTTGCTGTTGTCACACTCATATTCTAACACAGAATAGCTCTGTGGTCTCTGTGTCCGTAATGGTTGTAGACTTTTTCTAAAATTACTCCGACTATAGCTAGCATCGTAACTGATTAGGTGAAAATATAATTCTGATTGCTACTTCTTGTAGTAAATATGTTTTCAGAGCAATATTCCTGTCCATCAACTCTGTCAGAGGGTGTTTATTACCTCTAAACATCTGGGCACTAGCTTTACACTAGAGAATGTAGGGAGTGTAATGTAGGGATGCACAGGGAGTACCCTGCACATCCAGAGAGGGGAAGAGCCTTAATGAGGTGGACCATGAGGACAGACCATCATCAGGCAGCCGCAGTCCTTAAAAAAGGTTTATTTTCTGGGCAAGCAGGAGAATCCTGTAGTTTAGCTTTTTCAGATCTAGCCTCTGATACATACCAGGCAGTTACTGTTGATCATTCCATATGCAAAGGATATGGAAAGTGAGTACAGGTTTTTCTCTCTTCAGGACACCAGTTTACAGAATATTGAGAAGGCAGGGCCGTACCTGCAGATATGCAGCCTAGCCCCTTCGTGACTGTTTGGCCCCCACACAGCCTGCAGCAGCTCAGGGACAGAGCAGGGTTTGGAGAGCAGACAACCCCAGCAGCCCCTAACATGACGAGAAGTGCCTGGGATAGCTGATTTCCTGAGTTTGCTCTTGTCAAAATGAAGGGTAGATACTGGCTCGAGTCATACAGCACAGCAAACTGCAGGGAATGTCCGCAGTCTGGAAAAGCAACAAGGATTAACAGATGAAGTCTGAGTGACTCTTTAAAAACGTTATTCAAGCTGCACCTTGTTAATGGTTCATTGTAAATGCTGAATATTGTGTGACATCTGCACGAAGTGTTTTGTGTGTCAATTGCTGTGTTCCTACAAAGTGAGAGAGCTGAAACAATTTCAGACTTTTGTAGTATTATTTGAAAATATTTCAGCATATAGGAAAACACATTTTAAATATTTTTAAAAGCATGGTTTTGCAATGAGTAAAATTCATACATCCTCTAAAAGGTTAGCTACAGGGCTTATCCAAACAGTTCTTTACCCTGACGATGAAAAAATGGGCTATTTTGAGACAATGATTTTTGCCATGTAGAGCCAAAGAACAAATGAGTTTACAGACTCAGTATTGATTGGTTGCAGCACATTAAGGTGAATTAATGGCGCACGCTGTTGAAGCTGTAGTGATTAATATCAATATGGGATTACATTACTAATTCTGTGTGAGAAAGAAGGAATGACAGCAGTCATTTTTTATTTTGTCATTGGGCAACTCTGAAAAGTGGCATAGTAAAGTTAAAAATGTGTTCATGGAAAGTTTTTAGGAATTTTATTGCTTACCAATATATTCCTCACGTTTTAAAAAAATTGGTAGTTTCATCTTTTATATGTTTTGCTACCAATAAATGTACTTTGATAGAAACAAAATAAAGACTAGTACAAGTTTTGCTCTTCAGTTAATAAAAGACCATTTCCCTAAGAAGGACAATATTGGACTACATAGTTACACTTAAAAGCCTAATCTTCTGTCTGGCTTGTTCTTATTCCTTATTAAAGAACAATTTGTTTAAAATCTTTTACATTTTGAAAAGATTAATACTTAGAACTGAATCAAAAATGGGTGTGCAATCAACTTAGCAAACCAATACAACAACCACTAAAGGTAATCTCAAGTTACATTTATAAAAGATAAAACTATTACTAATGAGTACCTTTTTATAATGAATTTTAAAGTTTAACATGATATAAATATTAATTTCTTGTTTTTCTGTTTAATATTTAAATATTTAATTCTTTATTATTTCCCCAAAATGTTTTATTTTTTAAATCATTTTTTAGGATTTTTTTTCCCTGAAGTATTTTAGGAAGAATGAAAAACTATGTAACAATTCCATATTATTGTCTTTAAAATACACATGTAGTGGAAAAGTTTCATGCAAAAACTCTAAACTTTTTTTCCTTGTACTTAAATTGAATTGAATCTTCAAGGGTATCTCATTTCTTATTGAAGCTGACTTTTCGTAGGCTATCACTTCTGTCAAATCATAATCAAGAAATACTGTTAAGTATTCTGACTGTTAAGTCTGACAGTTTTCAGTCTCCAATTTATAAAAACAACACCCCCCAAACAAACAAACAAACAAAACCTATTTTACTCTTTAAAGTAATACTCTAACCTTATCTAAGTTTGAACTTAATATAATCTTTTATACTCAAGTACTGTGAAGAGGGTGATAAACTTCTGGCTAAATGGATTGTCCTATGGACTATTCTATTTAGAGCAAATGTCCAATCAAGAAAAAGTGCAGCTCTACATAGAGACAGGAGATTAGTGGCTGTAGACACTGTAGATGATTGAGAAGAAAAAAAAAAAGGAGGAGGTTAATTTTTGCAGCCTGTTAGGATAGTTCTACACTCCAGTCTTCAATATGAAAATTTATGTAGATAATGATTAGGTACAACCAGAAAACTATTTTTTCTGATTTCTTAAAGGAGGAAATACCCATTCTGGGCAAGTGGTTTTCAGGTTTTCAGCATCTTGGTTTAAGTTTGCAGTATTTGGAAAGATGTGAACTACTAGTGATATATTCTCCAAAAGTTATGCATGGGTTTTTAGGATGTCACTTTAGTGAGGGGAAGTTTTATAAAGAGAAGAAACAGCGTGTAGAGAATCAAACATAGCATCTAGTGCTTTATACTTAATTATTTTAAAAACTTCATGTTGGTAGTGAGATTGATCCCTGATAATAAACAGGATGTAAAATAAACAACATAAGTAGCTATAGGTGGTTGTGTATCAGGAGATCCAATGCCTTGGATCTTGTGTGATTAAGAGTTCTCTATTTACAGTCTGTATTTCACTGTGAATATTTGAAACATTACATGAAACTATATTTAAAAAAGATATAGGCAAAGATAAAATACAGTGATATTAGAAGTTAAAAAAAATCATCTTGATAGCACGTAGATGTTGTCTGCTGAAGTTCCTCAGGCATGTACACTTTCAGTTAAGAGCTAATTTTAAAGCACTGCAGAAATGAGTATAAAATAAATCTCCTTGATTGGCCTCACTTTCAGCTAAAACAAGTAAAGCAAAAACCAAAATTCTGGCAGCTTTCAGGCATGCTTTTCATGCTGGGGCACGTGGTAGTGTTTGTAAGTTTTCTGAACAAGACTTAGCAGGGGGGGTTGCCCAGTTCTGACACACAGGTGATCATTTTGTCATTATTTCTGAAAAAAAAGAACAAGAATAAGTAAAGGACAGCAAATAAGAGATGTACTTTACTTAACTGTTTGGGAGTGAAATAAACCAACATTGTGTTCTATAGTATTATCTTCTCTGAGCCCTTTAAAAAGAGAAATTTCTAATTGTGTATCTTAGGATTTCCTTTTACAAATACCACTTTCCTTAAAAAACTTCCATTTCCTGGACTTGTCATAAAACATTGCAACACAACGCAAAAAGTGACAGGATTCATCAGTAACTCTTTTCTGACCTTTCCTAAACATCTGTCTTTTCAGCATCTTTGTTTACTGGCAGATATACCACTTCTCTCTTAAGGAAAACAGAGTTTGCCTAAAACTTTACAGAGTGTATTGGGTTTATGTGGTAAAGGTTTGGTAGCAGGGGGGCCACAGGGGTGGCTTCTGTGAGAAGATTCCAGAAGCTGCCCCATGTCAGATCAGAGCCAGCTCCAGCCGGCTCCAAAAGGGACCCGCTGCTGGCCAGAGCTGAGCCAGTGAGCGACGCTGGTTGTGCCTCTGGGAGAGCAGATTTAAGAAAGGGAAAAAAACACTGCACAATGGCAACTGGGAGTGAGAGGAGTGAGGAACAGCCCTGCAGACACCAAGGTCAGTGAAGAAGGAGGGCAGGAGGTGCTCCAGGCGCTGGAGCAGAAGTTCTCCTGCGGTCCGTGGTGAGGCCCATGGTGGAGCAGGCTGTCCCCCTGCAGCCCATGGGGTACCACGGCGGAGCAGATCTCCATGCAGCAGCCCGTAGAGGAGCTGACAGTGGAGCAGGTGGATGTGGCCTGAAGGAGGCTGCAGCCCATGGAGAGCCCCCGCAGGAGCAGGCTCCGGGCCGGAGCTGCAGCCCGTGGAGAGGAGCCCACGCAGGAGCAGGTGATCCGGTGGGAGCTGCCACCCGTGGGGGACCCGTGCTGGAGCAGTTTGCTCCTGAAGGATGGACCCCGTGGTACGGACCCATATTGGAGCAGCTCTTGAAGAGCTGCAGCCTGTGGGAAGCCCACGCAGGACCCGTTCGGGAAGGACGGCATCCCATGGGAGGGACCCCACGTTGGAGCCGGGGCAGAGTGACCATGAAGGAGCGGCGGAGACACAGCGATATGGGCTGACCACAGCTCCCATTCCCTATTCCCCTGCGCCGCTCGGGGGGAGGAGGTAGAAGAGGGTGGAGAGGGGGAAGGTGTTTTTAGTTTGCTTTTAGTTTCTCACTGCTCTAGTCTGCTAGCGATAGTAATAAATTATATTAATCTCCCTATGTTGAGTCTGTTTTGCCCATGATGGTAATTAGTGAGCAACCTTCTTGTCCTTATCTCAACCCTTGAGCCCTTGTCCATTGTATTTTCTCCCACTGTTCCTTTGAGGAGGGGGAGTGAGTGAGTGGCTGTGGTGGAGTTTGGCTGTTTAGCTGGGTAAAACCACCACACTGAGAAAAAGTTAAAAAACTAAGTTTGAGATTAAGATTTCTTAGAGGAAACCAAACCAGAAGACCATTATGCCTTAATGGAGGCACCTCTTTCCCATTAGTTGCTATAGGAATTCTGGCTGAAGTTCTCGGTGTTACTCTCTGCTTGTGTGATGTATTGTACTGCAGATGCTGAAAGGATTAATATTTCACAGTCCCAAACTTCCTAAATACCTACACATTATTCTGAAATCTTCAGTAAAGCTATTTTTTTCATTCCTTCAAATCCCACAGGTTGAAAAGGAAAGCATTTTTCAAGTTTGTGATTGCATTGTGGATCTCTGCAAATGAGAAAGAAGATAGCTTATAACTTATTGATATATTAATTACAAGATACGGAAACACAAGGCTTAGTAATTAAGATTTTGTGGGCCTAGCATGTCTGCAAATATTCCATTTTACTTCAAAAGGCCTTTTTACAGAAATATTGAGACAAATGTTCAGTTAAAAACAAAGAGGGAAATAATACTTCAAGCACTGACACTTTCATACATTAGGTAAAGGGATGAATCCTGGAATCTTTCATATTAAAAATATCCTTGTTATATACATACACATGTATATATACATATATGCAATTGTAAATAAATGCATAACATAGTATTCCATTACAACATTTACTGTATGTCTAAGAAGAGTTAATGATTCTACTTCTCTTTTTACTGAGTATTACAGGATAAAATTTGGCAGTAGGAAAAAATAACCGCAGCATTACCCTCTAACAGTTTTATAAAGCTTTAATAAAACAGGAGGGATAATTACACTGATATACTTTGTTCTGTCATAGAATGTAATAATACAGAGTTGCCCAAGTGTTAAAGAATTTAGGCTCTTCAGAGAAGATGAGTATCCCTATGCAATGAAATTCTACAGTGCTATTTTACCTTGTATAAATTGCTTCATAAATCAGGTTAGTAAATTATACTTGGTCTTTCTAAATAAGCCTTCAACACTGCAGGAGTTTAAATATCTTTTAAAATACTATGTAAAAATCTTGCTGTGAAGAGAACTACTGCCTAAGTATATTTGTGAAGAAAAGCATCACTTGTAGCTACAACCAAAACAAGGTGCTTCATCAATTATTTAATACATAATTTGCATATATAATTTGTAAAATAACCAGAAGAAGGCATCCATTAAAATATGTAAAACAAGATGTAATCTGATTGAATTATGGATGGTTAAAATGAATTGTTATCCAGCTAGGAAGCTGAAACTGCCATTAAATAATTTTCATATACAATTATAATACATTACTGATTATCTAAAGTGTGTTCATATTGTAGGCTAAATTGACATTGAATTCTGTTATTTCCAAAGTCAAAGACTTAAGAATCAGCAACCTGCTTTTAGGAAAGTACAATTCTGTATAAATTAACTATTCATATGAAATTTAATTATAAACCTTAATGCTTTTATATAGCTTCTTGGGCTTAACTCCTGTGCACAGCTCTATTAAAAATATAGATGTGGGCAGTAAATAGGTTGGCAACAGGAAGTCTTTGTAGATTCAAATAATGTATGTAAATTATTAAGCCATTCAGAACTTGTGCATGGTTGAATTCAGACTTCTGGAACATAAAAAAGCATTAAAACCTTTTTAATTAAAGAAAGAAGTATGACATTGGTCTATGCAGCAAAGGTATGTCGCAAAATATAGATACCCTCAGTGCCAAATTCTTTGGAAGAGTCAGAGACTTCCCATTTCCTGCATGGAGATTTCCACTTCCCACAGAGACCAACACTACAGTTTTTAAGTTTAACACTAGCTGCATAGTCCATGCACATTGAATACATATTCAGATCCAGGTTTTCTAAATCCAGGTTAGGGGAGAGTATCTTCAGAGTTTATAGAAAGTCTCGCACTATTCTGCTTCTTCAGAATTTGTTCTTTATATTGTGAAACACAGGAAAGTAATTTCAGCAGTGTTGGCATAACACCTCGCTGTCAGTTGCTGGCCTGTCACACTGGAACATATCTATTCCTATATGTCCTCTCAGCAGAGCTGCAAAGCACCAGTGTCAGATACGTTTGGAACTGGAGAGTTTTGTTAGGTGACAGCCAATTTATCAGCTTCAGATCAGTTTGAGTGCACTATTCCTTCTTCACCTGGAAGAAAGGAAGTAAAAAATAATACCCAATGCTCGATCAATGTATCGATTTCCTCAATAAAGTGCATTGAAGAGCTTGAAATATTTTTTTGAAAGGGTCCAAAAAAACAGGAAGGAACTAAGATGGAAGTAAACACATTGGGTGCCATTTGGAAGGAAAGGACTAGTTGTTGATTTAGAGGAGGAAATTATTCAACTTGATGTGTCCTTCCACTGAAATGGCAATGTACCAGGTCGTACAGTTCCTTAAAAAACAGAACATAAAAAAATTCAAATACAACTTTTTTTTTTTTTTTTAATATAAACAGAAAGAACAATCCAGAAAAACTCCAAAATGCCTGGCTAAGTTTTCTGTTCTGCATCTGCATAGTTGAATAAGAAGGGACAGTAAGTGTGATGCTCTGGCTTGTATGCATGCTTCTATCATATAAACCATCTGAACTCAGGGAAGAGGGACAAGATCACTGTCATATATCAAAGTAATGAAAGCTTTAATGCACATGATGGTGATCAAAAATGTTTAATTCTAAAAAGTTTTAATCTAACAGCAAGTAACTGCATCTCCATAAGTCCATATTGTTCTGCTAATGCAAGCATTTATTTGATTTCTGTCACCTCACTGTCACAATACTTTCTGCTTCAGGCTCCTAACATGAAAGAAATTCTATTGCATAAGCAAAAGACTTGTGAAAAATGTATGCATATCTTCCCTAATTTAATGCTTTTGAACTGAACTCTGATGCTCAACGTCTCTGCTAGAGGAGCTATAAAGTCAGTGAATTATCAAATTAACAAGAGCAAAAAACCAGTATGGTTTCTCAAAACTGACATTTCATGTGGCATATATTATTTTATTCAGGATGCTTTTTATTGTCACATCAGCTTTTCCTTCATGTTTTTGAAGTCACATGGGGAACCTATTTTGTACTGAGAAGACATGTTTCTTTCTTAATTTTACCAGGCCTAATTTCAGAAGTCTGAAAATGTACCTGTAGTACACAATAACAGAGAATAAAATAAACTATTTTGTCATAAACCACAAGTACTTATATTAGGATTAAAATACAGCATGAAGCAACACCACCTGCTTGGAAATTACTCTATTGTATCTATTAAAGAGATTAAAAATTAAATCCATATCTTAGGGCATACAAGTTCAAAATCACTTAAAATTAAGCACTTAACATATAATTTTTGTATTGTTTTCTTTGTTGTTTTTCAGTTAAATTTATCATAGTCATTTCTGGTCTAGTCCTGAAGCAGAAGTGTGCATGTGTAAGATGGGCTTTCTCATGACAGAGGATGAGAGATTTTTTGGAGAGACAGAGCTTCTACCTCACATCCCTGTTGTTATAAAAACAGAACATGCTTTGATTTTCAGTCAGGTTTGCTATAAAATCACTTTTCTGTTTTTCAGTGTTTCAGTTCTTATTCTTCCATTGCTCCTTGTATGTGCTACAAGGAGTAGTACATACAAGTTAAAGTTAAATTAAAAAAATTAAAGTTAATTTTCTTCACGGCAGTGTGTATGGTTTTGTGTTTTAGATTTGAGACCAAAACAGTGTTGATGACACACCAATGTTTTAGCTATTGCTGAGCAGTGCTTGCACAGTATCAAGACCTTCTCTTTTTCTCACTTTTTTTCTCACTCTGCACCCTCAGCATGTAGGCTAGGGGTGGGTAAGAGGTAGGGAGACACAGCAGGGACAGCTGACCTGAATCGACTGAAGGGATATTCCATGCCGTATAAGGTCATATTCAGCAATAAAAACTAGAGGTAGTCTTTCCAAGATAGCCTTTGCTTGCAGACTGACTGGGCAGTGGTCTGCTGGTGGGAGGTAGTGAGCGATTGCCTTTTCATCACTTTTTTCCTGTTTTTTTTTTTTTTTCCTTCACCTATTAAACCACCTTTATCTCAACCCACAAGTGTTTACTCATTTTTTCTCTTCCGCTTTGCTCCCCCATCCTGCTGGGAGGGAAATGGAGTGAGTGAGTGGGTGGTGGATGCTTAGTTGCTGGCAGGGGTCAGCCTACCAAAATGTAGAAACATTTCAGTAACCAAAGCCTAATTCCTTTACCAAATTAAAGTCTCTTCTAAATCTCTTTGCTTCTTCCATTCTATAGCCCTGTTGTCACATCATTTTTTTCCCCCTTGAAATTGTTACCCAGTCATTTCTCAGCCCCAGACTCTGCCCGGAGAGCGCTGGTCTCCCTCTATCTCTCACTCCATCATTCCTCCCATCTAGTAGTCTCTCTTCCCTATTTCTCTCCTCAGCTCTCATTTATGATTATTGACCTCTCTGCATGCTCTTTGCCATTCTGCTCCCTAGCTATCTCCCTAGCATTCTATCCCTAGCTAGCATCTTTCTTTTCCAAACCCATTTTTTCCTCTCTTGTCAAACTTTACTCTTATTTTCAGACTTCTTGACAGATAACTTTAAATCGAGCTCTTGTTCCCTCTGTATTTGAATCAAGGAACTGGCTTCTCCTCTCAGGGTAGGCCTGGTAGAAGGAGAGTAAGTGGCTGGACAGGAAAGACCAGCTCTCAGCTTAGCATCCAGAACTGGATGTTCATTGGTTTCTACAAGTGGAGAGTACTACAGGGATAACATGCTTCAGAATCTTTCAGGTTTTGTTAAATTTGACATTTATTTGGGATATACTTGCTAAAGCCTGTTTCTGTAGTTATTGTTTCCCAAAAGCCTCCCATTTGGCCATTTCTAGTAGATTTTGGAAGAGCAAAAGGCACATCTTTGACATAAAGGTCACTTTCACAACAAATGGAAGTTTACTCTTGGGAAGTATGAGGGTACTAATGCATTCCATGGAAAAGGTCATGTTTTTTTTTGTGGGGGGGGAAGTGGATTTTTCCCATGGCTCTATCAGAAGTGAATGAGATGAACAGAGAATAATAATTTCTATTTAATAATATTTAAACAAGAATAAATTAAATCCAAGATGTACGCCTGAAAAAGAAAATCTTAGCCCTAACAGCCACTGTTTGATAAAGACACATACAAATGAAGGAAGAATTTAAAAAAGACAGTGCTGAGCAACTTAAGAACTGTTGAAACCAGCAGCCCTGCCTACAATAAATATCTGTTCTTTGTTGCTGTTTTGCCATCCATTTAAGTTCATTCCCTAAAATTTATAATTAGACATTACTACTTCAGGCTCTGGAGGTATATTATACAACCTCACTGATGAACTCCTGAAATATTCAGGATAAGTGTCACAGACATTTATCAAGTAAAGGTGTGGAAACTCAAAATTCACTTTTTGGGGAAACTGATAAAGTGTACACTGAGAACAGAAGGAAAAAAGCAAATACTGCGTATTTCCTTGGATGTTTTTCTTAAGGATATAACAAAAGAAAAGGTAAACTCAGAATATAAATTAAAACAAAACAAAAGAAAAAACAGAACAAAACAAAACATGTAATCAATATCTTTAGTTTGCAGTTTAAAAGGCAAAAACAGTGTTTACATCACGTCTCCATTTTATATAACTACATGTAAATGTAAAAGCTTTTGTATGGGTATAATATTCACAAATATCTATACAACCATTTCTACAAGCTCTTTAAAAGCCTTCATTCTCCCTAGTAAAGAGCCATTCAGCCCATTTAAGTTAGAATGACCATGGAAGAGAGCGTGGCAGACTTTGTTTTGGCTACTTTGCTGCTTGTTCCTACAGCTTCATTTCATTAGTGCAGATTCTTTGGTAAGCTCTTTGGTAAATATGTTGTTTTAGCAAGCACCTGTTTTGTTTGGTAAAATTTGCCTACAGCCCGGGAATCCTATCTAGTTGAGTTTTTCTCACTTGGGAGTTTTTGCTGACTCCCGCTGACTCCATGTAGGATAAGCATTGACAAGCCTTCTGAACAGTATGTTTAGCCAGAAATAACAGGGGGTATAGAAAAGAAAGAAAATCTCTCTTGGTAAAGAAGTTAGTATGGTAAAAATGCAAAAAGAGGAAAAGTGATGATAAATCAGATTAAAGCTGACAAGACTTTTTGGCATTAAAGTTAGAGAAACAGAGATGTTAAATGGACATACCACTTTTATTTCTAACAGCAAGCTTATTAATACTTCAGGCTTAAAATGCTGTTCTCTGCGAACTAATGAAAAGCGCCATTCTGTTACACACCAGGTAACTAAAGATCATAAGTAAAAATGCTTGGCAAAAGGAGAAGAGGAGACGAATCTGTCCAGTTAGCTGGAATTCGATTATGGTATTGGAATTGTCCAAATCTGTAGCAGCTATTTTGCATTCCATATTAAAGATTATATACTTTAAATACATATGCACCAACCCTATTGATCTATTTGTATTAATTAGAGTATTATCTGAAATGTCTAAGTTGATCTAACAGTAAAGATTTAAATCCTGTTTATTGTGGGGCATTTTAAATGCAAAATAATGACAGCATTATAATTATAGGTATATTGGAGAAGCATAGTGTCTTCTTCTCACAAAAAGGAATGACATCTTATTGAGTGACATGTTGTTTTCGTTAGTGCCATATACAGTTAAAACAATTTCGTACTCCTTTCTCACTGCAACTATAACTATAAACAAAACAAATATTTTATTTAGATATACATTTTAGAAATTCATTTTTAAAGGTTTTTAACGTGATCTTTAAAAAAAAAAATCCTTGTCAGATTCCATTTCACAGTGTTATAACTGGGAAAAAAACTGACATAAAAACTTAATTATAAAGACTTGAACGGTTGTACAGTCTTTAGAATTCCCCATAGGTAAAGGGTTTCACACCATTACCTGTAACTGCTTAACTGAGGAAAGGTAACAACTTCGGATCCAAAAGCAACAGGACATGTGATATGCCGTGAAACAATATACATGCAATATCAGTGCAAAATATGTGACCCTTGATTCTCATGATTTATGCCCACACTGTAACAAAGCAGAGAAGAACAGACTCAGTCCCTCAGTCCAGTGGCTGTGGCATCAACGATACACAGCATGTTTGCAACAGAGAAAGAAAACAGATAGAAATGATAGTTTAAAGAAAATAGCACTGACAGGGGGAATTCTTTCCTTAAATGTATATGTCTGTATTCTTCACAAGGTATAGCATTTCTGCTGAGAAAGATGCCATAAGAGAAGAAAAATATTAATCAAGAGGTTAAGACTAAAAACCAATATTGTGGTACACATCCATATTTTTGACAGTAACTTAGCAAAGTCTCTGTTGGTCCTGTTGGAAAAGAAAAAGGTCAGCAAAATTTGTTGTATAATATGTACAATTCCAATTTCTACACTAAAAATCTATTCAATAGGGGAAAGCAAAGTGATTGCTATTTTATGACAATTGTGTAATGGATCCTTGTTTTAAATATATAAGAAGTAATAAATGTTATAAAAAAGAGAGGTAAAAATGCCTGATACTAGATTCCTTTCACAGAATTTCAAAGAGCAAAGGTGATTTGAAATCTCTCCTATTAATGATATTTGGATTACAAATATGAGTTTGCGTAATGATAACTTAACCTTGTGATGAATCAGAGTTGCTAAGGCCTCTGTGATACTACATGTGGGTTGTAGAGCTCAAATGGTTGTAGTGATGTGTATGTACTACAGTTACACTTTATTACTGTTCATCAGACTGAAATTTCCCACCTATGCTTGTACTGTCCCCTGGAATAGAGAGTATTATGGAGTGACACTTTTGTTTTTCTTGCATAAGCTGTTCCTGTTGCTATAAAGATACTTATTTAACAACATTTTGGAGACAGAGGAAAGAATTAGGTTCCCTTCCTCTTGGGAGGATGCCTTAACCAGCAGGCTAGAGCCATTCAGTTCTTACTTCCTGACCTAGTGGTAAGAAATAGAAAAGGTTCTGTAAGAACCCGGTTCCAGAATTGTTACTAGCCTACTAGCTAAGGCAGCCATGTAACAAAGGTAGTTACAGGTATCTGTTCAACCAGAGGAAGAAACTGAAACATTTTTTTTCCTGGATAAGTAGTCCCCCCACTAACCCTACAAGAACTGAGCAATACTGTCTTCTGATGTGTATTATGAATGACAAACCAGCCTATTCAACTGTTTCTGAGTTTACTTTATTTATATCACAAATTCACCTTAACAATTTTATGATTCATTTTGTAAAAAATTAAGAAAACGTAATAATTCAGTGTTAAGATGCTATCCCAGTACTCATTGGTTAAGATTTGTACTTAAACATGAATAATTTCCATAATCTTAACATCCACAACACTTGTCACCTTTGATTTCATCAGTCTCTTTCCCAAAGTGGAACTGTGGGACTGCAAGTGCAGTAGAACTTGCCCTCTCTCCTGACTATCTATAGATGCTGCAAGAAGGGTCATTCTTACTTCAGTATTATTACAGAAATCTTAATAATTGGTCAACATTCAGCCTTAGACAAAATGTTCTTAATGTATTAAGCAAATAGTAGTAAGATGGGCTGAAACATCACTGAATTATACGTAAACTGGGACTTCTCAGAGCCTCAGGAAGCGGTTAGCAGCTCGAAGAAGTGGGAGATGCCACATGTTTGAATTGCACTGAAGCAAGGCCTGAATTTTACTCCAGAACTGGACTTCTGAAGTCTGCATTAGGATGTATGTGTTTATAATTTAGGTGATCGGTGTGTATAGTCTATTTCTTTGTGTTAAGTCTCCAACCTAGCTGAAAAGCTAGGTCCAACACAGAAGCATGCGGATTTGGGTCAGAGCTCACATCCAGTTGACTTGGAGTCCCGTCATCATGGTACGTATCTCTGCAAAAGGCTTTGCAGACATGCTTTATCCAGTAGTAAGCTAAATTGTAAGTGCTTTATAATAAACTGTAGACAGCAAAATTCAAGGAAAAGTGTAGCCTTTCTTTAAAACAAAAAAGTTAGTAAAATCAGTTTGATTTTGGTATAGACCCAGTCCAGCTATTTCCTATTTTGTCTTATACATGCATCAAAACAAACACTAAATTTAAACCTAGAAGAATCCAAATTAGTTAAAATTTTCCTCATAGTACTCAACTTACAACTTCTTTTGTCAGAATTCTTCTTCTTCCTGCTAAAATGCTCATGCAGATAGCACAATGATCTAAAGACATGAATTTACAATGGTTACGCAGTGTGTTTTTCAGCATCCTCTTGGGTGTAACCCTGTTATCTTTTTCTGTGTGCTAAAATCCAGTAACAAACATTGGTGGCAACCACAAGCTAACTCTTTGTGCTGATCAGAGGTGTCTTATTATAAAACCGGTGCAACCAACTCTGCTGTGCCCTCCAGGTCATAACACTGACTGTCAGGGTGAAGACTAAGCTCTGTAGCAAACAACTACAACAGCATAGATCTCTTTCAATGTCTGAGAAACAGAAACGGGTTTTAAGTCTTGCCATATATGGTAAGAGTACATTTCTTGACAAAGATAACCGAAACTTCACATTTTTTCTACACACTCTGAATAAGCATAGATTGAAATGGATCTAGAAGTTAATTATGAGTTGCTTTGTATTTCTTCCTGGCTGTAACCTCGTAAAGGCACTCTATTAGGGGTGCAAGAATACGACACATTTCATTTCATCACATGGATTACTTCAAACAGGCAGTTTTGAAGAAGGAGTATGTTTTTAAGCAGAAGTTTCAAATTATTTACCTTTTTTTGCTGGTTTATAAATATTTACCCTTGGTTTCATCACACACAAAGCTGCATGGGAAAGCGATTAAAAGCACCATTATTAAGATCTGTTCTTTTTACTGAAGGAGTTAATTTCTTTCATGGGCTAATAATTGCTGTTGTCTTTGTCTGTTTGATTGCATTGTTTGTTTTTCTTCATCTTTTCCTGATGGTAGGCTCAGACAAGATCTTTACTTGGCATCTCCCTCCCCTGCCCTCTGCATGTATGACTTGGGGAATGGTGTTCATGTCTCATTCTTGTGCCTCTGTATTGGATGTGGAATAATTCTTCAATAGACCATCTCAGAGAGCTCCTTTCCACAGTAGTCTCTCACATTCTCTTTCAGATCTGGCATAATCTAAGCTGGGCAGGAGAAAGCTGTTGGCTGTGTGAAGTATGTGAACTCTACTAGCTTGAATGCTAGTTACGCATCTTATTGTAGCTATTCAAAATGCTCATTCAGGAAGTCCTCTTTCCTGTTCAAGACTCATGGGCTTCTTTTCTCATATTTCGGATGCCTGTCCTCCACTAAGCTTTCAGAAATGTTTGTACTAAGAAGTATCCAGTAGGTTAGTTCTTAGATTCTTAAACCATCTCTTTCAAGATACACTTAAGAGTCATTGACTTCAACTTTCTTATTGTGTCTCTCTTCTGATTTTAAGGGATGCATTTTGACCTGCAAAGGTAATCCACTGCATTTTAAGCAACAGTATCAGTTTTGTGGTGATAAAAATAAATAAGACAAAATATAATTTTTTGAAGTCTTTCTACGTAGCTTGCAATTCATACATTAACTGCTCTTTTTTTTCCTCTTTTTGTCATTTTTTTCTGATGTGATCTTGCTATGTATGGATTACTAATAGGCTTTCTATTCAGCAGTGTTCATATTTAGTTCAAGAAAGTCTCCTTCTAACTCTAGGATATTCGTAAAGCTGATGGTCTTTCTGAGGTTGAGTAGAAATCCTGGCCTACTTGTGCCAGAACTACATGGCTATGGTTAAATAATATGAGATGCTATCTTGCACACTGACTGGCCTAGCTGCTTTAGTGTCTTAATAATGAAATATGAGAAGATGTGTTTCATCTGTTACCAGGAGCTCTTTTATCCATGAACTCTGTTCAAGCCAATATGGATCATGTTTTAATTTTGTTACGGTTCTGTGCATCAGCCCTAAATAATTCCTTAAGTCTCTCAGGTAAGTAGATAAAAAAGTAGAATTAAAAATATGACTTGTTATTTTTATAACAATAATATTTTTTACAATTCTCCTGTTATACCTTTTTTAGCCTACAGTATTTCCTCTTTGCCCATGCCAAAACAGTTAGGGCTGGCAGCTTTACAAGGGAAGACAAGAATGGAGTGCAATAATAAAGCAGCTGTAAGCAATGACTGCACTAACAAGGAGTCATGATAGAGGGCGAGAAGTCTATGTCAGAATGGGAGGTCCAAGACGGGCACAGACATAGCTGCTCCACAGGAGTTTGCAGTTACCTAGTAATCAAGTATTGCCTTGCCTGCCTTAGCTGAAGATTTTGAATGGCCTGACATTATGTTTGGTGTAGCATAAATAGACTTTTAACAGCAACTAGGTGTACTTCAATTGCTCATTTACTGTTTCTGCCTTTCCCACTTTTGCTTTCTTTATGCATAAAGACATTTATGCAGGGCTGCTTTTTTGTTGTTCAGTTTATTTCTTTTATTCCAAGAATCTTCTTGCATCCCTCAGAAAACCATCGCTGAATAAACACTGAGAAATACATAGTATGAGAAACTAGTATGAGAAAAATCCTCTTCAGTATATATTAGAAAAATAGAACAAAAAGAGAGTGCTGCATAAGAAGGGCTTAAAACAACATTTTATGAGTTTCAAAGAATGAGGACATGCACAATACAGTCTTCCAATCTTTTTGATGTCTTCTCTTTGATTAATGAATGAAGAGTAATTGCACACATTTATTAGTCATGAAGAAACAATAAAGAATTCTTTATCTTAATTCAGTAAGAACTTAAATAGGTACAAAATATTATTTGTCCAGCCATGGTAAAGGAATTTACCTTTTCTTCTCTTCCCCCATAGGTTAATTTGGAGGTTTCTCTAGATTTTTGTCAAAATGAAAATCATGTTATTTAACAAGAATGTTAAATGTCATTAGTTTTAAAGCTGTAAAATTTCAAATCAAAGAGAAAGTGAGTTTTAATGGATTCATTTCTCCCTTGGGTGATGTATTGTCCTTTAATTATCATGCCAAATTTTAGGCAGAGATACCTCTTAGAAAAATGCAAGAATGGGTACACCATAGTAAAGGACACTTGTTGTAACTGATAGAAACATTTTAAACCTCCAGAGCTCTGAAAAGAAGTTTCTGTTTCATTGTGTTCTCTCTATGTATNTATAATACATATAAAATTGTAAAATATTCTTAACAGATCAAATCAGTCTAGATTCAAACATATGGTGATTTATAGCTTTTGTCCCTTCATCAGTGTTAATACTATCAGCCATAAATAGTAACTGTATTTCAGATTTTAGGATGCAGTATCATTGAAAAAAAACATTTGATCACTAATATTATAGTTTGTCATTTAAATATGTATAGTTTGTGCAGTAAGATTATGATCCAATGATTTTATTTACCAGTGATGTTAGTGAGAATCTGGTGTTCAAACCTGGTGTTACATGAAATGGAAGTGCTGCATGACTTGGTTTTATTGTACCCTTGTCTTCAGTGTTAAGTTTGTACTTGAGAGAATTACTCCTTAGAGTTTGAGAGTTTAGATTTAGATGTCTTCTGAATAAGCTGGATGTGCTCAGTGAAAGTTCATGTTTTTGCAGTATAATAGTAGAAATCTAGCAAAGTCAAGCTATTTTACTGAAAGGTAAGTTGTGCTGAGATCTCTATATTTCGATACCTTCTCTCTATCCTGTGTTCAGTCATTGAAAATGGTGAGTTTATTTAAATTGAAAAATGACTTTCCTCCTTTTGGAACCATGAAAAGTTTTGATCTACGTAAAGTGTGGTGATGTCAGAAGAGGAGCATTCCTTTATGAAAATCACTTCACCTCCTCCTAGCATAGACAGTATGCACAGGGATTTCTTTGACAGCCAGTAAATAAACAGAGTAAATAATCTACTCTTGCCTGATAATATGAAGAGAACTCTAGTATTTCTCATCCTCCTGCATCTTATTTCTGTTTTTTGATCCCACATCTGGTGTTAGTCAATAGTAGTTCTTTGCCTTTGAGTGCCGTGTTGTAGGCCGCGGGTGTAGCCAGTTCACTGGTCACTATCTGCCTGAGCAAGGCCTTGGGTGCGACAGCCAGTTTTTAAGCAAGGCAATGGTCAGACTGAAGGTCAGGGAGGGGAGCACACCGTCACACACATTCATGCACATTTTATTACAGAAAAATGTGTAACTGCTATAATTTCAAAATGACATCAAATCATAGTGCTCTGTGGGAGGTTTAGTGCATTTCTATGGAGCAGAACTGTTTCTGTTGTATTTTTGCAATTAATGTAGAGAAACCAAAATAAAATGAGACTGGTGTGGGTAATAAAATCTCTCCTACCTGTGTATTAACTCAGTAACATCCCTCTTCTGCAAGACATGTTCTAGAGGTGCTGAATTAAAAAGGAGACAATTCTGAAATTGAGGATCAGTGTATAACATTGAATGAAGGTCACAAAGTTCTCTCTTTTCATGGTCAGTGACACTTCCAGGTAAAGATAATGATGTGAGCCTGTAAGAAACAGCAGTAATACTTTTTAATCTAAAGCAGTAAGGTCAAACCAGCAGAGAAAAAGTATTGTCAAGTAATAAGCTCTTAGGATAATTTGCAGCTGCCTTTGATTGACCCAGTTTTAAACTTTCTTGAAAAGTGCATCCCAAAACAGGGGCTCTTTCATATTTGAATGGAGGACTAGGATAGCATGTTCTCCCACCTAATGTCTGGTTTTGGTTACTGGATTGAAGCTGGATGTCAGAGGCATGTTTTGACCGCCTTCTGATTCCTTAATACGTAGATACTGCTCATAAATAAGCTATTAGGGTGCTAATTAGATGACACCTAGCAAGCGGCAGAATGTCTTTGCTTCCTCCTTTCCTTTTGCCCAGATTATTTATGTAGAATAAGATAATAATCTCGGATATTTTTCTGCTCAATTTCTCAAAAAACATGGAACAAAAAATCCTAATGCCATTCTACTAAATAATGCTAATTTCTGCTCTGAAATAGCAGTCAGTTTTGATTTCTTCACATTGGATCTACAACAAATAATGTTTTGCTTTTAAGGTTGATTGTTTTACTTATATAAACTGTATTAACATAATTAAAGCAATATTCTAGTAATTAGCCCTAATTTATTCAATTTAAATAAAATTCAAATTGCCCACTTTTAAGTACATTGCCCATTTCCAAGACATAAAACATACATTCATGCAGGTTTTATTTCAGCCTCCCTTTTTGTAATATAGTATGAAGAATAGATGTATGTTTTAAATACTGCAAACAAATGTGCCAAAAGTTATGCAGGTTGAGAAACTGCATTTAGAATAAAACTGAATTTATTGCATTTATCATTAACAAGTAGTTTATGTTTTAATTCAACAAGTGCTTAGTATATAGCTGAGGGTCTATTATAAATCCAGAACAACAAGTAACAGGAAGGGAAAAAAAAATCAGTAAGAAGAAAAACAAACATAGATTAAAACATCAATTAAAAGATAGCTAATTCATGAGCAAACTGTCGTTACGTCCCACTTGCCATTTATTTGCTGGTTAGCTAGATGAAAAAAAACCACGCTAAACCCCTTTTTCCTGAGAGTTGTAAAAGGTCATAAGGTCATAGAATACCACAGACAGCAATGACTGGAGTTTTGATACATATCACTACACTCAGTGGATTTACAAATAATAGAAACTTTGGCTCATCTCCAAGAAAGCTCCTATCCACAAAGAAATATCATAAATATCTAAAAGCTGAAGTCTAAACTCACACAGCTAACTGAAACTGGAGGCAAATTAGTCACTGTCCCAGATCATAAGCTTTAGCTGAAAATCCTTGCTTTAATTATTCTGGACCCAGGACCATGCTCACACAGTCATACTGCTTGCAGGATTTGAATTAGTATTTGAAGATTATTATCTGTTGCTGTAAGCAACAAAAGAAAAATGGCTAGCCTTTGAAAAGGATCCTTAATGACTTTCCAAATTCACTGCCACATAGTTTTTTTTTTTTTCTGTTATTCTGTCCATGGAAGGTTTCATTGTGTGCCCCTACATGACACTAACCCTAAACATGTCTCCTTTTACCTTTTATCATAAAGGATGAGAATTATGATCTTGAATGTAGAGAATAGTAAATGTACATCACACAATAATAGTAATTTTTCAGAGAAAAAAAAGGAGAAAAGATATTAAAAAAATCACATTTAAATTCAATCTTGTCTGGGTTACTAAAATTCTTTACAGTTCACAGTGTTTATCACATTACTGACTTTGTACAAACTCTGCAAGAACGAAGTTGTCAGACATGCTGAGTCTGGACTTGTCTTGACCTGCCTGGAGCTTGGTTTTAGCTTGCTTTCTTTAGCTACCAGAGCAATTGTCTACTGGCTAGGTAACAGTTGCCTAAACTGTTTTGTGTTCATTTGGCTTTGTAGGATTGTGTGATATATGATTGTTATATTATTTTCAGTATCCTGTAACTAACTAATAATAATAGGCAGTGGAAGAGTAAGTAACTTATAACACAAGGAAGAAAGGGAAGTATGCATAGCAAGGGCAAATTCATTAAGGGCAAGTCACGCCTGACAAATCTGGTGGCCTTCTATGATGGGTTTATAGCATTGGTGGATAAGGGAAGAGCAGCTGATGTCATCTACCTGGACTTGTGCAAAATATGTGACACTGTCCCACACAACATTCTTGTCTGTACATTGGAGAGAGATAGATTTGACTTATGGGCCACTCAGTGGATAAAGAATTGGCTGGATGGTTGCACTAAAAGAGTTGCGGTCAACGGCTCGATGTCCAGGTGGAGACCAGTGACGAATGGTGTTCTTCGGGGGTCTGTATTGGGACAGGCAATATTTAACATCTTTGTGGGATTGAGGGCACCTATAGCCAGTTTGCTGATGACACTAAGCTGTGTGGTGCAGTTGATATGCTGGAGGGAAGGGATGCCATCCAGAGGGACCTTGACAGGCCTGAGAGGTGGACCCTTGCAAACCTCATGAAGTTCAACAAGGCTCACCAAATGCAAGGTGCTGCAGCTGGGTCGGGGCAATCCCAAGCACAAATACAGGCTGGGTGGAGAATGGATTGAGAGCAGCCCTGCAGAGAAGTTGGGGGGGGTGTTGGTTGATGAAAAGCTCAGAATGAGCCAAAAATGTGTGCTTGCAGCCCAGAAAGCCAACCGTATCCTGGGCGGCATCAAAAGAAGCATAACCAGGTCAAGAGAGGTGATTCTTCCCCTCTACTCCACTCTCATGAGACCCCACCTGGAGTACTGTGTTCAGCTCTGGGACCCCCAACATAAGAAGGACATGGACCTGTTACAGCAAGTCCAGAGGAGGGCCATGATGGAGCACCGGAATGAAGACAAGCTGAGCGAGTTGGGGCTTTTCAGCCTAAAGAAGAGAAGGTTCTGGGGAGACCTTATAGCAGCCTTCCAGTACTTAAAGGGGGCCTACCAGAAAGCAGGAGAGGGACCTCAACTTTCTCAGCCTGTCTTTGTAGGAGCGGTGCTCCAGCCCTCTGATCATCTTCGTTGTTACACACAAAGCTTCTGTTCTTCATAGGCATGAGTTACTGATAATTATTTTTCTCATATAAATCATCAAGAAGGAAACAGAAATAGAATTTTTTTTTTTCTGTGAATCCATTGTTTGAGAGAAGCAAATACTTTCTGACTTTTATACTGATTTATTCAGTAGAGATGAAATACTGTTTATTGGTTTCCTAAATTTCAATGATGAGGTGGAGAATGTAGCTAATATAAGCTCTTGGCTTTGTAAACTGGTCATATGTATTCTAACTATACATATTGTTTGGCACAGTTATTGTAGGAGTCAGGATGGCTGAGTAAAAATTAATTATGTATACTAAAAATATTACTTTCTTTTTTACTTCTTTACTTTTACTTCTTTTTTTTTTTTCTTTTTTCTTTCTTTCTACTTCTGTGCAGTTTGATGAACTTCATTAAGAATACCTGGCCTTTTTAGATTAGAAGTTTGAAGCCTTAATATTAGTAGAGGTAACATCTTGTTCAGAAATGATAAAAGCATTGATTGAATCAGATGCATAATTTTCTTGCTTTTAGCTTACTATGCCACTCCTTGAGACAGAACAAAAGAGTATTTTATTCTTTTCCCTTTTCTGTTTGCCATATACCATAAATACAAGCTTCCCAAAGATGTGGCACTCAGGAAAAGGCTGCTAAATATGTGTCTCTAATATACAATGTCTGGAGGAGCAGCAGCAGCAGATTTATGGAGTGTGATTATGAGATGATGCAAACTGAATATTCCTTGAATATTAAGCCATAAAAACAAATAGCAAACAGATATCCAGAGAAAGATTAACTATTAGTCATTAATACTTTGTGACTTTGGTTAATTTAGTTTTAAAACATGAAATAGAGAAATTTTTCCTGTTAACCAAATAAAACAGAACAAAATAAAATAGAAACACTTCTGTCAAATATTTTCAATATTTTAAATCCTTTGCTACTTTACAAAAAGTCTGACTTTTTTTGCTTACTACAGGGATATATATATACTTTCTAAATGTTCATGCTAGATTTATGGAAGCTATTTCAATAAAAACCTGGATAGGAAATTGTATTTTTTTTTTCTGCTAGACAGTTTGTTATATATAGCTTTCTTTTGTTCTGTTACGTTTTACAGTTGCATGATGCCTAAAATATTTAATGTTTGTTTCCTTGCATCATGTCAAAAGTACATTTTTTTTGATAAAAAAAAAATTCTGGAATGAATAACTTGTTTTCACAAATATATATGTTTTTTCATTTATTTCATGTGTTTATCGTTGTCTACCTTTACATTTTTTCCAATCATTAAAAGTTATCACTTTCACAGTGAAGTTCTGCTGAAATCATGATAGAGATGTTTATTTATTTAGAAATCAAAGACTTGAAGGTAGCTCATGAAAAAAAAAAATCTTCATTTGTTTAAAACAACATATTTGCTTTCTGGTAAACATGGCAGTGCTGTGAGTGTTGCAAAACTTTCCTTAAGATTTGGGAAAACACTTCTGTCGGTAGATAGAATTGTATCTTTACTGTGGCCCATAAGTTTTGATTTCTTTTAAAATTCTACTCATAAATTGTTCAACAAATAGGCTAAGAGACAAGTACACTGAGAATAGCTTCAAGCTTTTCAGTGGTGGGGCCTACAAGCTAATTTTTGAACATGAATTACACAGTTGGTGGCTGTGATAGCCTGAAGAAACAAAAGCCATGCCATGTTCACGGTCAGCATAAGACATTTGTTTATTAGGCTTTGTATGCTACTTTAATGCTACCTCCTGAATATAAAGTCCTACACACCATGAGACACTCCTGCCTTGCCTGGCTGGGGTAGGAAATAAGAATCAGACAACAGTTTTAAACAGCTTTCTAAAACGTCATACAGATACTGTCTTTCTGTGCCCATTTCCTACTTCCATGGATATATATTTTACTAACGGGTTGAAGAATCTGAGTCTGTGCAGAGGCAGGAGGAGTTCTCCCATAGTAGCTTAAAAGCTGTTTCCAATATCTTCAGAAGAAAATGGTATTATACCAGGGTTCAGTGTGGATGGCAATCAACCAACTGGACCACCATTTGTTTCCTCTTCTGTGATTTTGGATTAGCCATGCCGACAATCCTTTATTATAGAAAATATTAAAAGGATTAGTGNTTAATGCTTTTTTTTTTTTTTTTTTTTTTAAGATTCCAAAAGGGCTAATGGCCAAGATATTCAAATATGTATATGTAGCTGTATTTTTACATTCAGAAAAGTCTGAAATACTCAAATCACTTAAAAAAACAAAAGAGTCATTTTATGTGTGAATTACCAATATAAATAAGCATTTGTGTGATAATGAATGGTATATTGATGTTTTCCTTGCTGGCATGACAAGATACTCTAATAAAAATTATTACTAACTAGCAGCAAGAGTTTCTCAGCCACTGCAGGTACCAGTTTGGTCTAGATGATAAATGCCTCCTTCTCACCAACATTATCTCACCAATGTTCTCAATACACTTAGTTATTTTGGATGTCTTTTTTGTAACTTTGCATTTAACTTCTAAATGTGTGGGTTTGTTTTCTTTTTTTTTTTGAAATATTATTTACCACTCGCCTAAAATAGTTTCTGATTTGATATTCTTTGTCTAAATAACAGTTTATTGTTGGCATATATTTCACCTAGAAGTAAGAACCTAACTGACATGTTAAAAACTGGTGTTTTGTTGTTGTTGTTGTTGTTTGTTTTTTGTTTGTTTGTTTTGGCATAGACTACAGAGTTGCCTCAGGACAGAAATATCAGAAGGAAGAATAATTTAAAGAAAATTATGGTCTAAATTAATTGATGTTTGTGACCTTATAAAATGTAGTTATGCAAACCTCTTATGAAAGAAAATCACCATATCAGAAAGATTTTCATGTTTCCACATCATATATAGAACATAAGCAAAATTATTGATGATAAACCCTGTTGGTGCTGTCACATTAGCAATCTCCATCATCACAACTGGTTGTAATAGGAAGTTTGTCAATAAAGTTCTATGGCCAGGTGACGTGCTATTGTATATTCTATACTGCAGCATTTAACTCTCAGAAAAAGAAATTGTGAGCAGAATTAAATTTTATTCCCCTCTTTCCCTTTTTCCTCATGCACAAAGCATTGTCATCTCAGTTCAGGTAGATAAACCCAGAAACAGCAGAACTGGCAGTTAGGAATGGAATGAGGTTTTGATAGCTTTTTTAGTTTTAGCTTACATAATGTAACTGCTCAACTAGAATTTGGTTCCTAGAATTTGTGACAGGTTTTACAATTTGCTCAAAGACTAAGCAAAGTAAAAGAAAAAGCTCTGGAATATCTCCTATCTGAGTGTATTGTAGCAGTGGGAGCAAAAGGACCAGGGCTCTGAGATTCACCGGTGCAAGTCCTCGACTCTACTGATGCAAGAGACACTGGTTCATTATTTCTACAGCATTAATGCATACAGAATTTCTCTGTGAAGCTTGGAGAGACCATACAAAGCAAATGCACTGCACTTGAGAGTAGGACTGAATAAAATGGAAAATGAAGATAGGTAGGCATGCAGAAATATAATTGGTTACACATTCATCCATCACGTAAGTGTTCATAGTGTGACTTGGTATCTCTGAAAAGATCAAGGACTATAGTTGTGGAAAATGGGTGTATTTTCAGAAGACTATACCCCTCTCTTCTAGCTGGGGAGGAAAGAGTTCAGTGTGATCAATTCAGAAAGGAAAGGAATTTATTTGGCAGACTTTCCAGGACTTTACTCAAGTTTAAATTCTATTGCACTTTTGCTAATGATGTCTCAAGCCATAATTAAAATCAATTGGAGTTCATAGCACCAAATACCTAAAAAAGTAGCCCATAAAAATCCTACTTTTATAATTTTACTTTAACATTTTACCTTAAGTGCAGAACAGAGCATCGAAACCTAAACTACTGCAATGCAAATTCTGTTTTAATGAGGAATCAAGACATCAGCGTCATGTAAGAATTTTCATTATTGTGGCGGGTTAGCCCTGGCTAAGGACCAAATTCCCATGCAGCTGCTCACTCACTCCTCCTCCTCAGTGGGACAGGGGGAGAAAATAAGATGAGAAAGCTAGTGGGTTGAGATAAAGACAGGGAGATCACGTACCAGTTACTGTCACGGGCAAAGCACTCTTGATTTCAGTAAAATTAATTTAACTTATTGCCAATTAAAATAATTTCTGGTAGTAAGAAACAAAGCCAAACATTAAAACACCTTTCCCCCTTCCCTGCTCCAAGGCCCAGCTTCACTCCCAGCTTCTCCACCTGCCCTGCTTCAGCAGCACAGGGAGGGCATGGTCAGTATGTGGCTGTTTCTTTCTGCTGCTCATTCCCTCTCATATTGTTCACCCACTCCAACATGGGTCCTTTACACAGGCTGCAGCCCTTGAGGATTAACCTGCTCCACTGTGGTCTCCTCCATGGGCTGCAGGGGAATCTCTGCTCCTCCAGCACCTGGAGCACCTCCTCACTCTTCTTCTCTGACCTTGGTGTGTGCAGGATTGTTTCTCATACTTTTTTTCTTCCTCCGTCCTCTCTCACACACTGCTGTGCAGTGTTTTCTACTTTTTCTCTAACACATTTACCAGAGGTGCCGCCATCTTGGCTGCGGGGCCCAGCCGTGCCCTGCAAGCGGGGCTGTTGGAGCCGGCTGGAACCGGCTGTGTCCGGCACGGGCCAGCCCCGGCCTCGCCTCATGGAGGCCACCCCTGCAGCCCAACTCTGCCATCACCTTGCCATGGACACCCAGTGCAATTCTTAACTCACGCACTCGGAACAGGCAACTGTGGCATGTTTAATTTGTTTATTCATGCTGTGTTTAATTTTGAGTTTTACCATGACTGCCATACATGTACTGATTTTACATGGTAAAAACTCACATTTTTATATTGAGCAGGAGAGTTTTCCCCTTGGCTGCTAGATCCTTAAAACAAGAAACGCACTCAGCATTTCATGGTGAACAGAAAACCGAATCAGGGGGTGGGGCAGTCCAGTGCATTTTGAGGTGAAATAAAGGACCTAGTCATACTGAGGCAAGAAAGAGACAGAGGGTGCTTCCTTCCCAGTGATCCCTGGAGACCTCCAGATATAATCTGAACACAGATATGAGGTAATGTGAATTTCTGTTGCTCCATTTTTGCAGCTGCTTTTCTGCTGGTCACCTACCACTCCAGGTTTTCAAGGAATTTCAAGAGCGCATGGGATATATCACAAACAAAAAACCTTCACTTTTCTGCAGGAATTAAAAATAAAAATAGCAACAACAAACAAGATCAAAAACCTACTACTGGGAAAAGAAGGGGGCAATTTATGAAGAGTATTGCAATCAGTTGTGGTTATTTGGCCCTCTACCTAGGTTAAATAAACTTGTGAATTGTTTTCTGCTTTCACCCATTGGCAGGTGTCCATAAAGACCGTACAGAACAATCATGGGTTGATCTGCTAAGTCCATCTTCTTTCCATTAAGCTCTCTGAATCATTTCAGAAGCATCAGCTGCTCTGCTACTGGTGGTTACTGCTGCTACTACTACCACTGGTGTGGCCAAGCCAGTACTGCCCTGCCTTCCCCATTCCCAGCTATGGGACAGTGTAGGTAAAGACATAAAACCCAGTTATAGTGGTTCTTCATATTCCAAGTACAATTCTGATAGTGAATATTTCCAGCAGAATACAATTAATCTTTTGCAGAAAGTGAATACAGACATGCAGATCATAAAATCTGCCTCTATTGACAATGCTTCTTGGATCTCTCTGATAAGTAACTGCATTTCAGTTCAGAAGAATTAAAGTGCATTGTCATACGGATCTGAAATGTTGTAGTATGTTGCTTTGTATGGCTCAGTTTAATTAGTGCAGTTGTTATTTTGCCTGGCTGACATTTTTATTTACACAGATGTCAGATAGCATAGCTCTACGTCAAGTATTTTTGCTTATCAGTGTGGGGGCCACTGTCCTAAAAATCCTAACACAGTAATATAATATGATTGCTACAATCACAACCTAACTAGATGTTACTTGTTTCTTTTGTCAAAGCAATGGAATTGGCTTTTCACATCAGTAGTCCACATTCAATTCATATTTCTGTTTAACAGCTGGAGGCTGTCATGGGTGAAATGAGACTTGTCAGCCTCAGAAAGAGGAGCAAGCATTCATCTCTAAACTGATCTCAAAACGAAATTCTCATTTTTAAGAAACTCTGGGAGTGGCAACAAGATTACAGAATATCTGTTTCAAGTTATCTAGGGAAAAGTATAATGACTTTTGAGTACATTTTCGTGCTGAGCTAGCTTCAAAAGGCTCATGCACAGCATTTGATCATTTTTGTCAATTAATTACCATGAGCTCCATTTTACACAGGCATAGAGCTGAACTGCTCTGATGTTATCTAGAAATGGGACACTGATATGTGAAATGTGTCTTGGACTACTTTAAAGAGACAAGGGACATTCTTCCATCAGGTTGGAAGGCTGTAGACAATCTGACTAACACAGATTCTCAGGAAGGACTATTTAAAATTTATCAAAAGTTAACTGAATTCCTGGTTGAATTACTAATACCCTCATATTACATATAAGGGCAGAATACAATTAAAAAAATATAAATTAAAAAGGGAAAAAAAAATCAGATTATCTTAACAGTATACCTTCACTCATGGGTGCAAACAGCCATATCTTTGGTTTCAGTTGCTCTAATCAATAAAATTTCAGTTTTATGTAATGGTAGAGTCTTTCAACTATGTAAGCAGCTGTTAGAAAGGCATAGAGATTTTTAAAAGGTGATTAATGGGTGAAATGCCCAAAAGGAAGTTTTTATTTTTCTTCTCCTTTTGTACTGAGACCAACAACATCACTTATTCAAAGCTTGTCTCACTTTAGTTACACTTTGAGGACCAGAATGTATTTGAGGAGCCAATATAACCTCTTTGCCCCTTTCCCTCAAGAATTAACAGGTTGACATGAATAAGTCACTGACTCTGTAAGAAGGAGGAAAAAGAATTATGAATTATCAGTTTGGCATTTCACCTGAATAAACAGACCCGCCAGAATGATTGGGGTTACATATTCAGGATAGAAGTATGTATCTGACACATAGACGCCATAGAAAACTGTGATAAATTACTTACTTTTTTTTATTATTATTTATTATTGTCATAACAAGAAGAGTGGGAGGGAACAGCCAAAGCAGAACACGTTGCAGCTGACATCCAACCTGCTAATCTCAATGAAGGAGGGAAAAGAGTCAAGCTGAAAATAGCGTTTTAAATGTTTGTACTGTATGTTTTAAAGATAAGCAGAGAATGCGATATTGTGTACAGCTGCACATCATATATAAAGAAAAACACTTATATACACATATATAAAAGAAAAACACTTATTTTGATGTTTTTTACTTCATTACTCTATGACTTGAAACTGAGACTTTACAGAATTAGAAAAAAAATTGGCATGTGTATTTTATTTGGAGAAATGGTCTGCTCTGAGATTGTTCGCTTATCCATGATATGGTGTTTTTCTCTTTTGGAATACTGTCCCTAATTACAGTAGTTATAGACAATTTAGGCCACAAGACATTATAGTCTTATTTCAAGTGTACTTTGAGCTTCTCTGTGTAAAACATCAGCACAAATTATGTACTGCTGCTATTCTATTTCTTGCACTTCCATTTGAAAGGCGAATTTCTGTCTTTTGAATTAGTGTCATAAAATATCCACCTTGCAGATTCATGGTATTTAAATGTCAGTTTAGGTAATTTTAATAGCTTCTGGATACTTTCAAGTTAGGATGCAAACAATTACATACAGTTTTTTCAAAAAACTTTTGAAAAAATTGTTAAAAACATGTTTACGAGAAAAAATGGTGCCGAGATTTCTGGTATGGTCCTTCTTATACAAAATTCCATATATTTTCTGATGTTTACACACAACATCATAACATTTTCCCTGAGTAGGAGCCTGAAAAGTGCATACCAGGAAAAATATATGTCATGAATCCTATTCCTGAGGTAAGGTATTTCATACTAAGTTGTCAGAAAGTGCTTCATTGTACTAAGGATTCACAATTCTAAAGTCCCGCCTGGAACAGGATACGCAAAAGGAAGCAGAGAACATTGTTTTTTTTTTTAATAGATGTGGGCAGATCAGCATAAGGAGTAGTCTCTATTCCAAACAGATTTATTTTGCACAAAATACCGTAAAAAAATGTGCTACCTGAATTTCAGATTCTCACAGAAGTAAATGGTCATGATCTATTTTTGGATTTAGCCATGTAAATGTTACTTTAAACACAAAGTTGCTTGGAGATTTAAATGATCAAAATGACCATTGGAGGAGTCCTCTACTGTGGTTGCATGTTAAATATTAAACCGAGAGTTCTTGGGAACGGTAATTCTTATCTAGTTTCTGATGTATCCACAGACAGATTGCTTGCAGATTTAACTTACAGAACTTTAACTTCACTAATGCAAAGTTTAGTTGCTGCTCACTTTATTTCTTGGGAGTATTGTGCATACCTTACAATCGTTGTAGCTGGACATTTGATATTTGGTCTTGGCAGTTAAATATGAGTATCTCAGCACTGCACTACAATCACAAGCACTACCAAATGGTGTAGATATATCCAAAGAAACTTAATTTTGGTATATTCATGTAATTATTTACTTCATAACTGAATAAAATATGTATTGTATTGAAAAAAATTCCACTAAAACTATTTAGTTGGAGAAGTAAGTACAGAAATCATACCTTCAAAATTAACAGCCTTGTTCTGTTAAATGTTATGACTTTGGAAAGCCACATCTTTGTCTTTTCCACTTGAACCAGGATAGAAATCTTATTAATAGGTTCAATCTTTTCCTGACCCCCTCTATGATTTTAGTATGATTATTATTTTTTCTGAGGCAGGTAAAGCAAAAGACAGATCTTGTACTGGCTTCACTCAGTTTAATCCATAAACATAATCAGTGGAAAGACTGAAATGTTAATGATCATGCAGTTAAAGATAAAGAATTCTCTTCTGCTGTCATGTAAGCATGTTTGCCCACACATTACATGAATTTTATAGTGATCATACCTGTTAAACCTGTTATATACCAAGTTGCAGAACTTCTCTGATTTTTTTTTTTTAATTTGTATCAGAATATTATTTCCCTCAGAGAGACCTGAAAAGAAAAGCTTCTATCTATGAATTCTTAACATCATATCTGAAAACAAGTGCTCATCACAGTATTTGGAATTCA
>VXAL01009450.1:0-37908 GCA_013399475.1 Chauna torquata | reverse complement strand
TTTTTTTTTTTTTATAAAATCAATCCCTTAATTGGCAGAATCAAGGGGAAAGAAGGGAACCAGACATGTTAGAGGAGGCTGACTGGCAGAATGCAAAAGTACATAGAACTGTAACCTTTGTTGAAGATTGTCAGGGTTTTCTGGGGGGCAGGCAGTCCTCCCCATCACACTTAGAGTAGTAATCATGTCTAAAATGACCTTACTTGAATTTAACACAATGAATCCTTATTTTATTTGTTAAGGTCCTAATCCTTTCCAATTACCATTTTTTTATGGTCCAGACTGTCTTCAGGTTTCTGTAAAATTCTCAACGTATCAGGTATACCTAATGTTAAAAAGAATAATATTTCCTTTTTTTCACAAAGAAATGCAACTGACAAGCAATTTGATAAAATATGGAACTGTTGTGTTCTGCAATTCTTGGCCAAAGAAAGTTCTGAAGAATGATGTGAACTAAAATTAAACTAAAAGGTATGTAGACTTTATCCTTTGGACCTTCTTTAAAAGGATAGCTAAAATAATAACACAAGTAAAAAGCAAGCAGCTGGGTTCTTCTCTCACTTACATCGTTTTTATTGTGCTATAGGTATCATGATTTAAATGAGGTTATCCAGCTTATGGAGAACTGAAAGAACATGAATCAAGTCAAGATTCCAGGAATATTGTGAGGTTTTATGAAAGACTGTATCAAATGCCAGCTTCTTCTTTGCATAAAGCAAACCACATTGACCCAACATTGCCACTGCTACCAGTAAGGCACAGAATGAGGACTAAGGGACCTCATGAATGAAAGTCGATGTATGCTAACCACAGCCACAAACATGAGGAAGGATATATAGGAAGGATGTCTAGGAAGGAGAGCTAAATCTAAGGTCTAAATGGTGATTTTGAGATCTCTGGTGTGTCAAAATGGTATCCTAGGGACAATCCCAAAACAGTGATGAAATTAGAGAAATCCTGAAGGTGTTCGCAGTTATATTTATGATCCAAATAGTTCCAGTCAAAACTAAGAGATCATAAAGAAAGTATAAAGCCAAGTGAAACCTGACAATGAGAGAAACCACAGTCTCCGTTCAAACTAACTGTACAACTTGTACAATTTATCAACTTTTCTTTTTAAATAGATAATTTGTCTTTATAATGAAAAGACGGCCAGGTTGTGGGGACTGTCATAAGAAAACAAGTATGCAATTCAACTAATACAAATGATGAAATTTTGCATTATCAGTTTCCACAGTCTTGTAAACAAATAAATTTAGAAAAAAAAAAAAAAACCATAGAGCACTTGCTACTGCTGAATTTTTGTCACTGCTTTGTTTCCTTAAAAAAAAAAGATCTGAAAACTTCTCTGTTTATATTTAACATATTTGTGTTACAAGGTTAAAAGTAGTTTTGCTATAGCCTGCAAGATTAAAATGTGTGAAAGTATAATTATAACACTAATGCTAGTCCCCTAAAATGAAACACTATGCAGATGCCGAACGGTGACTGGTAGAATTATTAGACTAATTAGTAGCTAATATCTGGACATTAACTTCTCAGAGTCCAACAGTTCAGTGGCCCTTGTGCTGGGGGGAAAGGAGAAATACAGCCTGTAGAAAGATAGTTGCCCACAGAATTTATTTTTCAGTAATGGCAAAGACAGAGAGATGAGAGAATAAAGAAAAGCAGTGAGAGATTGCAACAGAGCCATCTTTCCATAAATTTATTATGTAATCATACCACCATTTGATATAAAGTAGCATATGGCATGAAAGCATGTGCTACAGATGGAGTCTGCAGCTACACAAACATCTGGCACTCAGGTATTTGATTTTGTGTTTTCCAACACACAAGGATTTTTTGGAGTTTATTCACCCACATTCTTCACAGCAATATCTGTATTTTGTCTACATTTTTCTCCTGCGCACTACTACAACATTTTTATCCATGAGTCTATGTAGACTTTTTCTGGTGGGTTGGAGCAGGATGACAGCCAAATTTCCACCCAGCTACTCATTCTACCCCCTGCCTCAGCAGGACAGGGGACAGTGTATGAAGAAAAGGCTCATAGGCGACGCAGGGATTGCAGTCAGCTCACAGCGGTTCCTCTCTGTGCTCCTTCCTTTTCCTTCCATCTGCTCCAGCACAGGTCCTCCTCAGGCTGCAGGGAATATCTGCTGTGCCATGGGGTTCCTCCTCCTCCTCCCCCAAAGTGGTCATAGCAGCAAGCCTGCTGGAGTTCAAGAAGCATTTGGAAAACGCCTTGAGACACATGGGTTGATTTTTAGGTGGTCCTGTGTGGAGCCAGGAGTTAGACTTGATGAACCTTGTGGGTTCTTTCCAGCTTGAGATATTCTATGATTCTATGATTCTTCCTTAAGCACACTTTCCCTGAGGCACCGCCACCTTGGCTGCGGGGCCCAGCCGTGCCCTGCAGTGGGGCCGCTGGATCTGGCTGGAACCGGCTGTGTCTGGCACGGGGCAGCCCCGGCCTCGCCTCACAGAGCAGCCCTGCAGCACCAGGGCACCCGCACCCAATGCACTTCTGTATTCTGAGAAATGGGAGATGTGCTATGGAGCTTGTTTTTTTCTCTTTGAACAGCTTATTGCTTATTTCTCAAGGACAATTATGTTGAAGAAATAGGTCATTAAGAACACATTT
Source organism: Chauna torquata (assembly GCA_013399475.1). NCBI lineage: Eukaryota > Metazoa > Chordata > Aves > Anseriformes > Anhimidae > Chauna > Chauna torquata. The sequence goes on along the minus strand of VXAL01009450.1, from coordinate 35,264 downwards.
GCCTGTGGTTAATATTAAAGAAAAATCAAGTTTAAACATTTTTATTGAAGTTGGAAATACCTATGATTTTCCTGGCCAGATTTCACAGACTTGGATCATGTCATCAGGAAAATTCTATCCCCCTCAATGATTACAGCTGTTGCATTATACTGTATTATATTGCACCATTATACCTAAGGAGCAAAATTACCTGCCATGGTCTTCATTAAAAAAGCTCTGAGAAATATTTTAGATATTTTGGATGTGGCATCTAAAGTTTCAAAGCACTTACTGTGTTAATGAAAAGAGGAGATACAGAGTCCTAAATTGTTTTGAATGTTGTTGACATCTTTGGCATCGTTTACCATGTAGTTATGGCACATCATAGAGCTGTTATGAAAAAGTAAAGTCAGGACTAACTTCTTTCCCCATCTACATAAATGTATAGAGCTATACAAAGCTGTATATATTATGCCACATGACCTAAGATGACAGAAAGCACTACACAGTGAACAATTACAGAGAACTTCCTAAGTTATGGACTAAACTGAAAAACAGAGATGTTCTCTTTCAGACAAAATATCTACAGAGAAGCTATAATATCTGAAAAGACATTTGACTTTGCCCAGAGCACAATCTCTGCCTTTCCCAGCGTTGCTATTTGCTAGACGGTTCGCCATTCATGAACTGACTATATTTATCCCCTGGCTTGTCTGTAAGACTGTGGCTCATTAGGATGTCTTCTGATTTTAGTGGCACTGGAGTCAACACTCTGCTGCCCTCATATAGACAGTGCATTGAGAAGACAGAGCAGAGTAGTAAGGCCAGCTCTGGAGTGTAAGGCTAGGACAGGCAGACTTCTGTCAGGCAGCACTGGAGGAGGCAGGTGTCTGCCCTGTCTCCAGGACACCAGGCTGCCTGTTGTCTCATATAGCAGTTGGGGTTCCTCCTCTGGAGCACTGTCAGATTCAGTAACATTTCCACAGCATCTCTTTTTAAAACTGTCTTTGATGAGCCCAAAAAGTCACTTTTTTGAGGATGATGTCCTTGATGTACAAGGCAAGATATCAGCTCTAATGTGAGGACAGTTTTATCAGTAAGATCAAAGACAACTTGTCAAGTATGTAAAAAAAGTAGTTTAAGATATATTTATCTTTAGAAAATATATTTTTTACTACTTCTTTCACTAAAATCAATACTGTGTTAACATTTCCCAAGACAATAAGTAAAAAATATTTAAACTTTATTTATTTATTCATTTATTTATGTCTTTGGGGTTGTAACTCATTGTCTATTCTGTTGGATATTCTTAGGTGAACTTATCTGAATTACTTTGCCTTATCTGATGCAGCTCCTTTGAATATTACATTTCGTAAGAAAACAAATGTGGATTTGATACCCCTTCTTGCAGGAAGAAAGTTTTATTTGTTGCAGTAAGATTATTACTGTTAATTCAGATGTTATCCCTTACAATTTATTTAGACCTTGCTCCCTGATTAACAAGTGGCACAAATACACACAAAGGAATTACTGAAGGTTGCATACATTAAATTCATTTTTTACCACAAATCTCTAAGTATTCACAGGCTGCCTAACCTTTATCTAATTCTAAAGGTTGCCCAGTGCTTTTTTTCGTATGATCTTGCATCCATTTGGTTACAGCTTTATTAGGTGTGAGGATGACATTTTCCATATCATGGATATATATGATTGTGTTGGTGTTTATAAATGAAATTTCAAGAAAAATAATTCATCCATTTCAACTAGAATGAAGACGTTGTTTTGACCATATCAAAAATAATGTTTATACTAAGAACTGAATTAAGGACAGGCTTTTATGAAAGAAAATATAACATGACAATGTAATTGAAGATTATATCTTAGAAATCTGACATTTCCTAAGTTTTGGGCATTTGACAGCACAACTTTAAAACTCCTTTAATGTTTGCTTCTGTACAAACATTCATTTAAAATTACAGATTATTTTTATTTTAGACCTTAAAGATCCTCTAGATTTTCGCATTTTTAATGCATATATATCTTGTTACTATATTTAGTTTACCATTTGATTTTGCAGGTGTTAGTCTCGACTGCTCAAGTAGCAGCAAGTTAAGTGAGCAACACAATGTGCAGATAGGAATACAGGGAGTGTCTTCTGCAGTCAGACTGCCTTAAGCTGTTTAGAGAACTTCCCCTGTGGCTGATTAAGATGAATGAGCATAATTAACATGAATCTCCAGTGGCAATGCAGATGACAAATGGATGATAATGTGCTGAAAAACTCTGCCTTTGTATTATCAAGATCTGCTGTTATGATTGTTATTTTTTGCTCTCTCTCTCTCTCTTGTTTTGGGGTATTTTAAAACTAAAGATCCTCGCTCTCAAAATAATAACAAGCGAGTACTATATTAGGCTTATCATTATATTGAGAGCCTCTGTGAATAACGAGTTCTGGCTAATGAAATAGAAAGTGAAAGATCGATACCACTCAAGTAAATACAATAAAGGATCCAATCTACCACTACTGAGGCTTTGATGGCAAAAATTCAATTCTTCATGATGCCTGCAGAATTGGGATGATAGCAAGCAGTCTATATATATGTTCGTAAAATAAGGGTATGGCAACCTCTGTGAGTCTGTAAGCAAAACTGAGATTTTTCTTGTCAAATATATAATTAAAGCTATAACCAAGTCCAAGTCAACTAATCAAAATATGGGTAAGCCACACTTTTATCATGATAATTAAATTCTATAACAAGGACATGGCTCTGGAGCATGTCATGTAAATTAATGCTTCCATGGAAGGCACTTTGAAGGCAGAATTAGCACTTACTATTGTGCTCAAGAAGGCTAGAAAACAGAGCTCAAGAAAGGCACCTAAAGAACATAGTTTCAGGAATCCAGGAAGAGCTGACAAAGACCCATCCTAGCAAAACAGTCCAGATTTGTCTTACAGAAAGTATAGTGCATTCTTATAGGCAGTGTCCTGATCAACATCAACTCTTGTGCCAAACTGAATATGTGAAAAAAATACTTTCCTATTAGAAAGAAAACAATTGAAAATACTGTTTTCAGATACCTGATCTCTGTTAAGAAGCTGTGCTTTAGAGGTATAAAAGGAGAGATGAAAAATAGCACATAATAGCACAAAATAGGCCAGAATTTTGGCTCAGTTTCTGAAGAAGTATTTAAGTCCTCACTTCTGCTGTCTGTACTCTGGGCTGGGATCTTGTGAGGTTTTTAAGTCTGATTTTTCATGTGTTCACATCTATGAAGACCATCCTCCAAAATGCAACATAACATACTGCATGCAATATTAGTTTTCTTTCTAAAGCAACCCCCTAACTTTTTCTTGGACGACTGTTTCTCTTTTGGAAAGACACAGATTTTGATTTGCAGACCTCATGGTCTGTCCTTAAATAATTTTATTCCAGAGGTTAATTCTTCTCACTGTGCATTGTGTTTTGTTTCCTTTCTGAATGAGCTAACATTCATTTTTAGTCACTGGATCTTATTTGCTCTCTCCTTGCTAGAATGATAGACTCTCTGTTATCCACTTTTTTCCCAAGAAAGAAAAACAGTCAATCAGACTGTGATTTTATGTTGCTCAGGATAGCAACTCCTGCTTCCCACTGCTGAATATGTAGGTTAGGCTTTCGAGTTTCCTTTGTATGCCTTTTCTACTTAAAACTCTGCTAATTAGACTACTTTCTTTGGAGATGTGACTTTGAATCTACGCCAGCAGAAAAGGAAGTCCAGACTTGGGCCTCCTACTTTCCTTGGAAAATGTTCCATCACAAGATATTTTAGAAAATACACCCACAGCCTCCTCTTCTGTCTGTGCTTTTTAGGAAAGAAGCAAATGTAACTCCACTGGAGCTCCACCGCCTTAAAATTTAGTTCTGTCAGTTTGTCTGAGAATACTGTCCAGGCTGAGGTTTCCCAGGGGACTGAACTGAAATACTGAAATTCAACATCCTGATTGGACCTAGTCAGGGGGTACCAACCATGCCACTTGAAACTGGGACAATTTGGGAGATTCACAAAGATGCAGTTCTGGTCATATGAGTAACATATATACAGTAAAGACTTCCTATAAAGTATGGGCTGTCTTTATGTGGTAGCTCAGTGAGATTTTTCAGAATGACAGTTTTACCTTGGTGGGTGTTATCACTTCAGAACATTTAACTCTTTTAGATCTGTTCTTTACCATATAACAGACAACATCATGGCTTTCTACAGAGTAAATTAATGACCAGACTACAAACACATAATGATAAGCTGATGAAGAAAGAGTTTTGCCTACTAAATGAGCAATAATGTCAGTATTTATCCAGAAAGCCAACACATTTTAAATATTGCAATTTCTGTAAGCTACTGCTGTCACAACAAATTAAAGTAAACAATGCCTCCTTTGAATGAGGTGGGCTGAGCCATGTGGCTGCAACCACATCACATAACACAGGAGGACACTGCAGCAGCCAGAGGTATTAGAGGGACCTTTCTCTTTGTAGCTTTATGCTCTCCCCACCCTTCTTTAGTAAATCTGTGCTAAACAGAGTTGAGGGACATTGGTGAAAAAAAAAAAAATCTATGAGAAGACTTGTATCTAATTAATTCCCTATGACCACTGCAGTTCCAATTAGGATGTTCCACTGTAAAATTTTGACACTGCAGGTCCTAGTCACAGCCTAAGGCCTAACCACGTACAGATTTAGCAAGGACTTTAATCTGTACACATGAATGCATTTATGCATTAGTGTAACCTAGAGCTACGTCTTTACAGTCATATCATTAGCATAGACACAATCTTCTTCCAGCTGCAGTTACACTGGCTGTAAAATTACTGGCTCCGGCCCCAGAGGCAACTGTTATGTCTCCAACTTGCCATGTCAGAGGCCTTTTCAGTCACAACAAACCAGAATTGCTTAAAAAAAAAAAATAATATATCCATTCTAATCTGGTTTATATGGACTAAAATGATCCCACAAGCATCTGAACTGGGAGACCAGAGGAGGCAACAGCCTCTAGCTCTGGAGATGTGCAACTTCTCAGATAGCAGGGTAGCGGAAGGAAGACAAAAGGTGATGATACTTTGTCCCTCTTTCTCTCTGTAGGTCTAAGGAAGAAATTGCTCAGTCTGAGATGCCCATTTAACCTTATTTACTGAGTGATAAATCCAGTAAGCCTTTTGATTTCATTTATCTGAAATTTCATTTTGCCCAGCTGAGATAAATGACCTGTGACACCCTCTACAAATTAATAGAGATTAGTTTTGAGAGACAACAATCTGAATAATCTGTTGTATAGAAATGCCACAAGATGATTATGCAAACACAATCTTTTCTGGTTGTTACATTATTGAAAACTATTAAACATTTCTAAAATTATGTCCTTACCTCATCTGCATGATGAACTCAGGAATCATTTAAGAAACTCCAAAAAAGTAGCGCTAGGCCATGCTAAATTATATGGTAGTAGAGTTGTGGCAGATTGTAAGGCTCAATATGCATTTCTATATATACTTGTAATACTCTATCCATTATCTCATCAAAGATTCAGGCTAATTAAGAGGAAGACATTCTGGCAGCAAGCCCAAATAGTTTTAGATCAGAAACAAAATGACAGTACCTCTTCTCTAAGCAAAGAAATCCCCAGATAGAAGCATCCAAAGGAGTTATGTTACTACTTCTTTTGAGTGAGAAAACAATATATTAGGAAGAGAATAAGCTTCAATAGTAGATTAAAAATTAGGTACAATTTTAAGGGTGAGATAAAAATATCCAGTTTCGTTTAGTTGGCATGTATTTACACGTACACACACAGAAGGAAGCTATTAGCTCAGTTGACAGCAAAGAACTATTGTGCAGCCAAGCGAAGGCTCAGATGGGAAGGAAGAAAATTAGGCACAAAAAGGAATTCATGGAATAAAAAAAAAAAAAGAAGAATTTTCAGCTTTTAATCTTTTTCATTACATTTTTAAATACTAGTTTCTTAATTTGATTTCTCCATTGGGTCAGGATATAATCCTGCATATTCTAAATGTAAATAATACTTTTTCTAAAAAAAAAATCAGTAAAATAGGTATTTAAAATGAAACCATTAGCAAAATGATTAATAAAAGAACTTTTTTTTATATAACTACACTACAGAACACTTATTCTGCGTTTTTCATCTTCAAAGTGCTCGATTAACATTAACTAATTGAAGAAGCTTCTGATAAAGGCTTTTGATAAAGCCCATTACATTTAGCTAAAACAGAAAGCTATTAGGAAGCTTCATGAGGGTTTAATGAAAAGCAAAATATACTTCTGGCATATATATTTAACACAAGGAAGAAATTTAAAAAATGACAATAAACTGTCAAATCACGTACTGTGTAAGCAGTTATAATAGCATGAAAAGGGAAGTAAGTATACCAGCCCTGTTTTAGGAAAGCCTAAGCATATCAGTAATTTGATTGGAGGTAACCTCATTAGTATTGTCTCCTGCTGTGAAAAAATTCCAAGTAACCTCATACAGAATACATATATATATACATATATACATATAACTGGAGTGCTGCAATAGATGACTGTAAACTCTTCAGAAGAGATAGACTAGGAAGGAGAGGTGGCAGATTAGCCCTGTATGTTGGGGAGTGTTTTAATTGTCTTGAACTTACTAATGGTGACAACAGGGTTGCGTGTTTATGCATAAGAACCAGGAGGAAGGCCAACAAGGCAGATGTCATGGTGGGAGTCTGTTACAGACCGCCTAACCAGGATGAAGAGGCAGATGAAATATTCTATAAGCAGCTGGGAGAAGTCTCACAGTCACTAGCCCTTGTTCTCGTGGGTGACTTCTACTTACCAGACGTCTGCTGGAAATACAATACAGCAGAGAGGAAACAGTCTAGGAGGTTTCTGGAGTGTGTGGAAAACAACTTCCAGACACAGCTGATGAGTAAACCAACTAGGGAAGGCACCCCACTGGATCTTCTGCTGGTGAACAGAGAAGGACTTGTGAGTGATGTGGAAGTTGGAGGCTGTCTGGGGCGTAACAATCACAAAATTATTAATGGAATTTTCAATTCTTGGAAAAGTAAAGAGGGGGTTTAGCAGAACTGCCACCTTGGACTTCCAGAGGACAGACTTTGGCCTGTTTAGGAGACTGGTTGACAAGAGTCCCGTGGGAGGCAGTCCTGAAGGGCAAATGAACCCAGGAAGGCTGGATGCTCTTCAAAAATGAAATCTTAAAAGCGCAGGAGCAGGCTGTCCCCTTGTGTCAAAAGATGAGCTGGCAGGGAAGAAGACTGGCCTGGCTGAACAAAGAGTTTTGGCTGGAACTCAGGAAGACAAGAGTTTAAGACCTTTGGAAGAAGGGGCAGTACACTCAGGAGGACTACAAAGATGTCATGAAGCTACACAGGGAGAAAATTAGAAGGGCCAAAGCCCAGCTGGAGCTTAATCTAGCTACTGCTGTTAAAGACATTAAAAAATGCTTGTATAAATACATTAGCAACAAAAGGAGGACTAAGGAGAATCTCCATCCTTTATTGGATGCGGGGGGGAACATAGTGATAAAGGATGAGAAAAAGGCTGAAGTACTTAATGCCTTCTTTGCCTCTGTCTTTAGCAGCAAGACCAGTTGTTCTCTGGGTACCCAGCCCCCTGAGCTGGATGGTGGGGACAGGGAGCACAATGAAGCCCTCATAAACCAAGAGGAAATGGTTAGCAACCTGCTTCACCATTTAGATGCACACAAGTTTATGGGGCCAGATGGGATCCACCTGAGGGTACTGAGGGAGCTGGCAGAAGTGCTCAGCAAACCACTTTCCATCATTTATCAGCAGTCCTGGCTATCAGGAGAGGTGTCAGTTGACTGGAGGCTGGCAAATGTGATGCCTACATACAAGAAAGGCCAAAGGGAGGATCCAGGGAACTACAGGCCTGTCAGTCTGACTTCAGTGCTGAGGAAAGTTATGGAGCAGATCATCTTGAGTGGCATTTCATGGCACTCACACGACAACCAGGAGATCAGGCACAGTCAGCATGGGTTTATGAGAGGCAGGTCCTGCTTGACTAACCTGATCTCATTCTCTGATAAGGTGACCCTCTTAGTGGATGAAGGAAAGGCTGTGGATGTTTTCTGCCTAGACTTTAGTAAAGCTTTTGACACTGTTTCCCACAGCATTCTCCTGGAGAAACTGGCTGGTCATGGCTTGGACGGGCATATACTTTGCTGGTTTAAAAACTTGCTGGGTGGCCAGGCACAAAGAGCCATGGCGAATGGAGTTAAATCCAGTTGGAGGCCGGTCACTTGTGGTGTCCCCCAGGGCTCAGTACTGGGGCCAGTTCTCTTTAATGTTTTTCTCAATGATCTGGATGAGGGGATCGAGTGCACCCCCAGTAATTTTGCAGATGACACTAAGTTAGGCGGGAGTATTGATCTGGTCGAGGGTAGGAAAGCTCTACAGAGGGATCTGGATAGGCTGGACCGATGGGCCGAGGCCAGTTGTTTGACATTCAACAAGGCTAAGTGCTGGGTCCTGCTCTTGGGGCACAACAACCCCATGCAATGCTATAGGCTTGGGGCTGAGTGGTTGAAAGCTGCGTGGTGGAAAGGGACCTGAGGGTACTGGTCAACAGCCAGTTGAATATGAGCCAGCAGTGTGCTCAGGTGGCCAAGAAGGCCAACAGCATCCTGGCTTGTATCAGAAATAGTGTGGCCAGCAGGACTAGGGAAGTGATTGTCCCCCTGTACATGGCTCTGATGAGGCCGCACCTCGAATATTGTGTTCAGTTTTGGGCCCCTCACTACAAGAAGGACATCGAGGTGCTGGGGTATGTCCAAAGAAGGACAACGAGGGCCATCCTACCAGCAACCTAACTGGTGAAGGGTCTAGAGAACAAATCTTATGAGGAGCGACTGAGGAAACTGGCATTGTTCAGCCTGGAGAAAAGGAGGCTCAGGGGAGACCTTATCACTCTCTGTCTTATCGCTCTCCGGTACTTAGGGACGTGGTTTAGTGGTAGACTTGGCAGTGCTAGACGGTTGGACTTGATGATCTTAGAGGCCTTTTCCAACTGAAATGATTCTAAGATTCTATGAACACCTGCAGGTCACACTTGCACTTCAGGCTATCAAATAAATAAATAATAAAGAAGAAGCTCAACAAGTATGTTGTTTTGGAGAGATCCATATGTCTTGGGGATCTTCTCTTTGTATATAAGCAATGGAAATTTGCGGTGCAACATCATGTGATTTATTTATTTGATATCCAGAAGTGAAGGCTCTTTATTTTGTTGGAGATACATTAATTCCCCTAATGTATTGCAGCAATGCACTATTTTTATTCCAAAACTAATATCTTTTTCTTTTTTGCTAAGTGTTCACCATTCATCACCCTGCATGCAGGGTGTGGAACTCCATCCAGCAAAACCTAGGACAGGCCAGGTTAAGCACAGATAAATTCAGCCCCTACGTTAGCCAGAAGTTGCATGCTTCAATACTGATGGCTCTAAGACAGAGGACTTTACATGTCAACTGTCCTTCCTCCATCTCAAACACTGACCCTTCAGCCTCAAATCCCCAAACAGAAAGCACCTCTGTTCTCTTAATCCCTGTTATCTGGTGTTCTTTTCTCTAGAAAATTATCCCCACCTTTCTGCTACTTGTGTGAAATTGTATGAGCAATTACATCCATAATAACTAGTAAGTCTTTTTCATTCATCCTGAATTACACGGAATGGATACCATGAGTCTTTGGGAAGCTGGGAATAATTTAGCACCTATTTATCATGGAAATAAGAGTTCTTTATAATCAGACCTTCAAAGATCAGAAGGATAATGATCTCAAAATAGGGCTTCAAAACATATCATTACTATGCATCTGGCTTCAGACATCCATCATTAAAATATGTATTACAATATCTGTGCTAAAAATCTCATAGCATCGATCGAAGAGACTTATCAGTCATCATGATCACAAAGGGCTACTCAAGGATAGCTGGAGAAGAGCTAGTGTTGCCACCAAGGTGATGAATTCATCAGTAAATCAGAATTTGCTGTGACATGGATGACATTTTCAGGTGTATCTGAATAGAAGCAGGCTTAGGGATTGAGAATAGAGTTACTTTTTCTGAAATTGAACTAGAAGAATAATACAGATGGGCTTTCCTGCTCTTGAAGACTTGATTGATATAAAGGGAGGAAGTGGAAGTGGCAGATGTCTTGCCTTAGTTTAGACTTGGAATGGTCATTATGTTAGCTGGTCTTAAACTAAGAACTCATAATTGGGCACTGAGCTTGGGGTAGGGATTTTTTGACCAACAAAGTTATAAATAGCAAAACTTTTGGGATGTATAATACAAGTTATTAATTATAAAGGTTTCCTTTTACTGATTTCAAGACAGGCCAATGAAATTCACACCAGTGGAAATCTGTGGAAAGATACAAGCATATTACAAAGTTGCATTGAGATAGCTATTTTCATATTTGGAGTTCTGCAGAACAGCAAAGCATCAGCCAGTCCTGTGGTAAAATTAAGCTTCAGAAATAACAGTATGGTCAGGAGGATGCCAATATCTTGTTAAATTTGTGCATATTAATTCATCTTTTTATGTTTCTGTGGAGAGAAATTAGTTTGATTTTTCAACACAGTCACAGCCATAAATGTCAGAGGTCTAGCCCTGGTCTCCACAGTTATGTGTCTTTTTCCATCACATCATGCCATAGAGTGTTTGGAAATATTTTTGATAGTATAAAATCACAGAACCATAGAAAACATAAAACTGGGAAAGATTTCAGAAGTTCATGCAATTGTATCCATACACAAAAGCTCTTTAAGTTCTTCAGTAATGCACTTCTAGACAGCCAATTTCAGCATTCAGTTTCACTGGCAAACTGTTAGAAGCTTCTGCCAAATATTTTTCCTTGCTGCAGTTTGAGCCCATTATTTCTAGTTCAGGGCACAGCAAATAGGTTATCACCTTTCTCTTTAAACTAGCCTTCAATTAATTTGAAAATGATCATTTCTTTTCTTAATCTTCTGTTCTCTTACTTTAAATAAATCAAATGTCTTTAATCTTTTTCCATGGTCTATAAGCATCTAATCATGCAACTTGTTAAAAAACAATGCTAGAACTGCAGTAGAAATAAGCTAAACTACAGTGCAAGTAAGACTTTACTCTCTGAGTCTAAAAATAATGCAAGACAATCTATGAGTCACAGATAAATGATTAAAACTGTGTGTGTTCTCTAGAAATACTTTAAAATAGGTAGACCAAGGGTACAACATCATCTCCTTCCGGGTGCGTTGGGACCAGTTACCTAACTTTTTGGTGTTATGATCCTGTAGTCATTTTTGGAACTGTCTAAATATCTTCGAGAAACTCATCTTTTTACTTCACTGAGATGAGAGGCAATGGCTGAGCAGAGTTCACCTTCACCTTTCAGGTGTTATGGATCTGAGGGAATTTGCCCTAGTATTTAAATTCTTTTCACACCTCAGAATCTTGGAGTTGCCAACTGCCTATCTAGTGATAGCCTACTGAGAAAGCACTGTCAAGTCTTTTCCCCTTTCAGTGATGCCTCTGTCATCTCTTGTGTTATACCAACAGACAAGGAGTGCGAGGTAATGGGTCATCCAGACCACCTTGAGTCTTGGGAAAGGGGGTCCTCTTTGGCCAGCAGCTGCACTGATTAGAAATACAGTGCCTGGAATCCCACAGTGCTGAACTTAGTTTGCAGTAAAGGACCAAATAAAGAGTCAACAGGCCACCTGAGAATCTGTAATGACATTAGGTAAGTTAAAAATCACAGTGATTTAGGAAACCCTTGGATTAAGACATTACTTCTTTCACCTGTTGTGATGAAAAAAGTTTTACACATACACTTGAAGTAGTGAAGTCTGTAATTTCTTCCAAGACATTGGAAACAGATTGTCAGATGAGATAAACCAATTTCCAGTTCTTCTAGACCAATTCTTCCACTTCTGTGTTGCAATTGGTTAGGTCACTGTTTGAAAATAAGTCACTGGGCTTTTCAAAGCTTTGCTATTGATTCTGTTCTGGCCAGTTAAGCAGCAGCCTACAGGATCTATTTACTGTGCTTGACTTCAACTTTTGTTCATTTATGTTTAATTCACACCTACATTAAAATACATTTGTATAATAAATAAGGTATCAGATGTACCTGATTTTACATAGGAGTTTATCTTTCTGGCCTCTTCTGTTTAAATTAACATTTCTGACATTTAAGAAATAAGGAGTTTATTGTGCTTTCTTCCATGATTTTCTTTTTAATACACTAGTGCAACTTTACTTCAACTGGCCACTATGATCATCAGCTACTGGCTAGTGTCACCTACACTCCTGCAATACACAGCACTATTACAGTCTAGATGCTGCAGAGTCATTTAGAAAGTCTGTGCTCCTTATTGGTATTTTTGCCTTGAAAATGTGGTTGGTTTTTTTTTTTTTTTTTTTGGGTTTGGTTTGGTTTGTTTTTTTGTGTTTGTTTGTTTTTATGATGTATTCTCATGTTAAGGTTTTTATTGGGGTGGGGCTGTCCTCTTATTTTTAAAGGAAGTCTGTAGCAAAATCTTCTAAGAATATTAGCTATGATGGGGAGAGTTAAAAAACAACACCAACCTTCAGCCAGGGAAAAAATATTGTGGAAACCAGTAAAGTCATCTGCGGAGACTAGAGATACAATCACCGAAGAGAAACAGGAATGACAGTTCAACAAAGAAGAGGAAGTAGATAGCTGTTAAGGAGGACAGAGGGCCCTGGAGAATGTTCAGGGGGGTGGAAGGAAGTAGGGAAAGCCACTGACTAGACCAAGAGTCTACACCAAATACATAAACAGTGTTGCTGATTGCATGTCAAAAAAAGACATAGACCATGTCCCACAATCCCCTTTGCACTGGGTCTGGCCAGAATAGAGTTAACTTTCCCCACAGCAGCCCATACTGCGCTGTGCTCTGCACTTGTAGCTAGAGCAGCACTGATACCACACCAGTGTTGTGTCTACTGCTGAGCCGTGCTGGCACAGCACCCAGACTCTCCAAACCCCCCAAACCCAGTGGGCTGAGGGTGGGCAGCAGCTGGGAGGGGACATCACCAGGGCAGCTGACCTGAACCGATCAAAGGGATATTCCATACCATGTGGTGTCATGCTCAGCAATCAAAGCTGGGAAAGGGGAAGGAGAAGGGGGGGCTCTCGTTATGAGGACGTCTGTCCTCCTGAACAACCGCTACGCGTATTGAGGCCCTGCTTCCCAGGATGTGGCCGAACACCTCTCATGGACGGGAAGTAGAGAATTTTTTCTGTCTTTGCTTCCGCGCGGCCTTTTCTTGTGTTATTTCTTTTTTTTTTTTTCTTTTCCCTTTAATAAAATTATCCTTATCTCAACCCTTGAGCCCTTGTCCATCGTATTTTCTCCCCCTGTTCCTTTGAGGAGGAGAAGTGAGCGAGTGGTTGTGGCAGAGTTCCACTGTTTAGCTGGGTAAAACCACCACACCCATGCAGGTCCTCTTCCTCCTACAAAAATATCGTTGTGGTATCCATCTGTTATATGGAAGTATGCAGATGTTTACAGATCTGGTGATGGATTCATCTGCTTTCTCTAAATTCTTTGCAGTCCTTGGAAATAAAGCAACTACAAACCTGAAGCTAACTGACAAAGACAATGGACCCATATGTGCTCTTTCTATCACTAGAGAAGCATAAAGCAGTGAAGATAGCGCAGTAATCCTGTTTGTTTGGTTTTCAGCTGCTGTGCCATCTAGTACACTTCAGGTTGTTGTTGTTGTTGCTGTTTGTTTTTTCTTTTTTTTGTTTTTGTTTGTTTCTTCAGCTGGTGGAAACTAGGAGTTACACTTGAAAGGAAAGGAGCTTGGCTAATATGAAAACATGGCAACTTACTCTCATGGCATTAAAAGTGACTTTTGTCCCTTCACTCTCTTCTTTATTGGACTTCTGTATTAGTTTAACGGGCAATGAGTTAGTTAATCAAGGTCAGCATTTACAAAGTTGGTAAAACATTTTTTGTTTTATAGCAATTTATTAAGGTTGCTTGTTTACTTGTTTGTTAACCAAGAAACTCCCTCTTACCTATTGCTACATTCAGTCTTAATAAGAAAGGAATTGACTTTCTGATCTTTGAGAGTATCCGACCAGATATTCTAAACAATTTTCTAAATAGCCAGACTTAGCTATCCTGGGGTGTGCTTGTGCCGCATGCACATACGTGGTGTATAAACTATGTCCACTTGCCTTGGCAATGAGAATAGGAAAAGTGTGTTCTGACCAGCTGAGAGAATAGTCTTACTTTTCTTCAAGCAGACTCAGTATACAGATGCTCACTGTAGGGATCTAGTATGTAACACGACAAAAGATATGGTTAGCTGTCATTGGACTGTGGGGAACTAAATGAGTCATTTATTTGATTTTTGTAAGATACTCCAAAAATAGTTGTTCATTAAACACTCAGCTTGGGTTTAATGTAGAAGGTCAGAGGCACCACCCATACATAACCTTGCACAACAGGTACTTAGCTATCATTTTAGCATGCATTTTGATAGCATAAGTGTCACTGAAAAAACATATCATTCAAGTTCTCTGCAAGATATATGTGTAAAATATACATATTTCTCACCAAGAGTAAAATGGGTTCAGCTTAAAGGCCAATTTTGGACACCACAGAAATAGTAAGGTAAGCGAAATGTCAGTGATGTGTATGCAAACTGAAGTAATTTCCAGGCTGAGGGAAAAGCATAGTATCTTTAGCTAGAAAAACACAAATAACTTGTGAAAGAGACTTGGAGAAGTTTCATATTTTACTCTATACGTATGTCCTGTCTTTATTTTATTTTAGTCTTTCTTCACCTTTATTAGCAACCATTTCTGAGATTGCAAGGCCTTTCTGCGTTTCAGAAAGTTACACCATTTAATCTTCACCATTCCTTTTAATGGGGCCAAATTTTCTTATGCTGTACAGAGGTACTTTGGTACAGAGGCTAAACTATTTCACTAAAAATTGCAAAAATAATGATCACTATAAATGCTATAGGAATAAACTATAAATAGCATCTTATATTGTTGCATTTCATTAACCATCTGATCTTTTTCTTCTCTACATGAGCCAGATTATTCACAGTATTCATGCGTGATCTAAAGCCAAAATAATAACAGTGTTGTCATACATGTGACAGTATAAGCAAGATGAGGAAAGATGTGGAGGTAAAAGTAGTATCTTTTACTACCTTCACTACTTTTAATTAGGTTATTACTTCTTCAAACATTAAGAATGGCTTAGAAATTTAAACTCGGTAGCCTATCACTTAATCTAATAAAATATCCCACAAATGTAAATGAAAGTAGAATGCCTACAGTACACATACCAGCATAACTGTAAAATAAACAACTTAAAAAACATATTAAATTCTAAAATAATTGTCCCTAGATGCAATAGCAAAACTCAATGAACTCATCTTCTGGTTACCAAGGCTGAAGACTAAGAATTGAACGTGACATGAATTCTCCCCTAAAGGAAATATATGGGGTTTTTATAGAAAGCAGTAGTCAAAATCCAGTTAGACATTCCTGAGAATATCTTGCCTATCATCTAAATATCTAAATCTTGCGATTATTGTGTATCTGATTACCTCAACCATCAGGACTGTACTTCTGAACTACCAGAGGTTTGGAATCAATGGGAGAACTCATATTTCTTTCATAAGTACACAATAAGATGCCGTCAGAACCAGAAGTATATATACAGAGGGTTCCTTTGAAATGGTACTTCGAAGCAGAGTAGCAAGCACAAATGTAACGTGCTCCATCTAAGAAGTGTCGCTAAATGGGAAGTGATGTATCCATTAGCTGAAGTTTCTGGATAGTCATAAATGAGAGACTCATACACTAAGTTTGCAGTCAACATCTGTGCAAACAGATGCAACTGAAAAATTTTAAAAGCTTGTTTATGTGATGGGAGAATGCAGCAGAACAGCCAGTGAGACAGATGTGGGGTAAGAACACTGTTATAAATTCCATAAAATAAAACCTACCTTTTTTTCTAAAATTAGAAAAAGTAAGAACCTCTCTCTCCCTCTGCAAAGTCAGGACTTTTCCAGGGATCACCACCTCATGAGGAAGATGCCATCTCATATGACTGATGAGCAGCCTGAATACCATGCACATATGCAGGCCTGGTCCTCAAATTGGGAAAGTATCTGACATTTGCTGAAAGAATTCAGAGACAGGAGTTTAATACAAAGGTCCTGGTGACAAAGAATTGTTAAGTCACAGCACAGCACTGAAGTCTGATCATACAGTTTATGTGCCTGAATTAAGACACTCAGTCTAGCTTTGGTTCACTGCATGGGCAATAAGGATTCCTCCCCCTCGCAGTCAGATTCTGCCTCTTGGCTGTTAAAGGGAACCTATTGTTGAAGTTGGTTAATATGGTAAATGCCATCTTTATACCAGTGCCTACAATAAGTCTATATTAACATTAGAATGACTCAAAAGCCATTTTAAGATGCAAGTAGTACAACTGATTCAATCCAGTACAGAAAAGCAAAGACTTTAAGCTCATAGGTAGCATTAAGCAGATACATAAGTGCTTTTGTACATCAGGGCCTTCTTTGAGAGGTTTCTCTGAGATCCGATCACCAGAAATGTTTTCTTAATTATGCTTACTTTATGTTATATGGGAACATACTACCGGTTATGACATTAATTTGTCCATTGATTGAAACAAATGACCTAAAATGCTCATTATTATTGCCAAAACAAAGTTGTTGAAGATTTTCACTTTCCATAGTATTTTTTATTGTCAAAAGCTCACTTGACTAAAATTAGCCTTGTTCCTTACATTTACTGTGCTTCACTGACTAGTTGCAGTTTTAGAAAAGAATTTATTTTACAATATAGTATTGTTAAGCTACAATGTAATAAAATACTAATAAGATTAAGCTGATAACTTTTTGGTAATTTTATACAGCACTGAATAATTATCATAATTTTTCTTGGTAATTACAAATGATAATTACAGTTGAAGTTACCATAAAAATTTATGTCTTGTAAATCAACAACAAGTAATTCTGCATTTCTCCAGCTAGAGAATAATAGAATAGAACAATAAACTAGTTTCCTTGTAGTACCACCAACTGCAAAACATTTAGCAAGTCCAATACAGGCAATACAGTATATCTGCAAATGGCACAAATGAGATTATAGAGTAGGCTTTTTTAAATGTGTAGGACATTTTTTTTAGTGTGATGTGTAAGTCAATTTAATTTTGCAGTTTCCAAGTTCTCTATGCATTACATGAGCAAGAAAACTAAACCTTACTAAATTAGTTCTAACACTGTTAATGTGAGCTGAATGTAGGAAAAGATATTATTTATTAATCCTGAGTTATTAATCTTGAGTATCACAAGATAAGAGAGTTTATGTTTTGAATTATATAATGGATAAAGCACTAATGTTCTATTATCCACCTCATATCTGATGGGACATTTGCCTGTGAATGGTGTCTTATGTATTAAAAGCTATCCATCTGCAGTATGCATACTGCAAGAGTTTTCCTGGTAACAATAATACACTTATTCATATTTGTTGGTACAATACCAGCCAAAACAGAAAACTTAAATATTCTTGAAAAAAATATACACACACACAGCACTAGAGAAGGTTCAGTACTTAACAGATGGCTAGTTGTGCAGAGATGCTTTAACAGATGGTTGACATGAAGGTCTGAAAAAAAAAAAAAAGTTTACTAGAATTTGGAAGCTATAATCTTACCAAGTAAGACTTCTCCTTGCTAATGCATCACATAGCACTGTTGTAAGCAAATAGTATGAGGTTTTGTCTATTACTGGCAACCAAAATAACTTTAGCACTTTCTAAAACCCAGAGATAAAGCTAAATAACAAAAATCGTAGTTTACATACTACCTTGGTTGGTTGGTTGCTTGGTTGGTTGGTTTGTTCTCCCTCAGCAAAAGCAAGTATGCCCATTTGTAAGCTTGACAACAACCTTTTTCCTCTGAACATCTGAGAATCCTCATGGCTATGAAGCATGCCTGGTACTCAGACTATTTGTATCAACGCAAAAGAAACATCACATACTTCTGAGGTGCTTTCTTGGGTAATTGCATTGTCAAAGTTGTTCCAAAGTAGGGAAGCATAGAATAATTCTTGAGATCTCTTCAGATTTTATGGCTTTAGAGTATTAGATCTTTTGTCAATTCTACTGCCTTCGTGCAAACAAAAATAATTTCAAAAAGAGGGGGAAAGCAAAATTTGAATGCAAAATTTAAAAACAAAACCACAAAATTGAAATCCATTTGTACAAATTATGGGTGCAAATAATTTTCCTATAATCCACAAGAGGTAAGAAAAAAGATGGAAAAGATTCACCCAGCAATACTTAATGAGGCAAAATTCTTGCTGAAGTTTGCTGTATACTAGAAAAAATCACCAGTGTGTTAACAGAGAAGCGAACTGGCTTCAGCATAGCTAAGTGGGACACTTCTTGCCAGGGAGAGGAATCTGTAATGCAAATGGCAGATTTTTTATCAGAAATAAAAAGTTCCTTTCAGGAAGAAAGAGCTCTGGTCTATTAGTGCCAAAGTTAATATGATTAAACATTGGTTATATGCTCATTTGAGATCATAGAATCATAGAATCATCTAGGTTGGAAAAAATCTTCACGATCACCAAATCCAACCATCAACTTGACCTACTGGATCACATCACTAAACCATGTCCCTCAGTGCCATGTCCACATGTCCCTTAAATACCACCAGGGATGGGGACTCCACCACTGCCCTAGGCAAACTGTTCCAATGCTCGACCACTCTCTCTGTGAAGAAATTCTTCCCAATACCCAATCTAAACCTCACTGTCACAACTTGAGACAGTTTCCTCATGTCCTATCCCTTGTTACCTGGCAAAAGAGACCAAAACTCTCCTTACTGCAACCTCCTTCCAGATAGCTGTAGAAAGTAACAAAGTCTCCCCTCAGCCTCCTTTTCTCCCAATCCCCAAATCCTCTCAGTCACTCCTCCTAAGACTTATTTTCTAGTCCCTTCAGCAGCCTCGTTGCTCTTCTCTGCACTCACTCCAGCAATTCAGTATCCTTCTTGTAGGGAGGGGCCCACAACTGAACACAATATTTGAGGTGCAGTCTCACCAGTGCCAAGTACGAAGGGACAATCACTTCCCTAGTCCTGCCGGCCATGCTGTTTCTGATACAAGCCAGGATGGCATTGGCCTTCTTGGCCACCTGAGCACACTGCTGGCTCATATTCAACTGGCTGTCAACCAGCATCCCCAGGTCCTTTTCTGCCAGGCAGCTTTCCAGCCACTCTTCGCTAAGCCTTTAGCAGTGCGTTGGGTTGTTGTGACCCAGGTGCAGGACCCAGCACTTCGCCTAGTTGAATGTCAAACAATTGGCCTCGGCCCATCGATCCCATCCAGTATGGCATGTAAAGAGGGCAAGAAAGAATTTAAAAAATGTGAACGGGTTGAAGACACAATGGTAAGAAACATTTTTCATGGAGAACTTTGGAAGAACTGCAAGAGCTAGGAACATTGCACTTCTACATATACGAATATTTGTGCTCTGAAAAAAACAAATTCGCAGAAGCACTTAAAATAAAAATCTTGCCTCACCAAACTGTGATCTTTAAGTATCTCCATGTCACTTACCACCAAGACCAAAAACACCAGCATCCAGAGGAATATTAGATTTTTACATTACAGTTCCCAGGTCTAATGTTCCCTTCAGTAACTTTATCTCAAATACAACAATAAGAAATAAGATTTGGAAGGAGGTTTAAGACTGTACACAGAAGAAGTAAGATAAAGTGTAATATATCCAATGTCACTTACAAACAGGATGATTTAAGAGCTTAAATCAAATTGTGAACATCTCAAGGCTACAATAAACCAAATAAATTCAGAGCTACACTCTGGCATTATTTCTGTTGAGTGCTGCTGTATTCCACCATTAGTTCCAAAGAAATTTGCACATAATTATGCTTACATTTAACAGTATCACTGCTTCTACGACTTAATAATTAAGCTTATGCTAAAGTGTTTTACAGTAGTAAAAGTCTCTTTATTCCAATCAAAACAGACACTCTTTGATCCTTTAACTTACTGAGTAGTAAAGTCGTTTTGAGGAAAGGACAATATAATATTATATGTAAATATGCTCGAGACAATATATCAGCAGTTTTCCCACTCTGCCTATCATTGTGGTATATTGAATAATGAGTGTTTCATTCAACTTTCAGTTCATTCTCTTTGAGTATATAACTCTTACACCGGTATTTTATAATCTGTGACAATACCAGTGGTAATTAATTATAAAGCAACTGTTGCTAAGGTACTGAACATCCTAAATAATTATAATGAATAATTATAATATAACAAAAACAGAGTAAAAATTTACTGTTATTTCATTTCACTGAAAAAAAATTGTGTAGTAGTAAACCACAGTGGATCTTTTACAAGCAAAACCAACCACTAATTCTTCTCAAAGTTTTTTCAAATAATGATGTCAAAGTGCTTTAGGAACAATGAATTAAGCTTTGTAGCATGTCTCAAATGTACATTAGGCACAGTTAAAGAGTCAGTCCTTTTGTCCTTTTTTGTCAGGTCTATCAGAACTTGATTTTGTGATTAACTGTTCCTGATATTGTCTGCCTTTGCAAGTAAATGCACAGCTCTTCAACTTTCCACCTGCCAAATCTGAGGAAGAGATTTTCCTTGATGAGCCATCCTATGTCCTATATGTTGCCAGCTGCTCCCTAGAGAAACACTTACAAAGTAGACTTCAGTCTTCTGTTTTGCAGTTTATTTAGTTTTTCTCATTTAGTTGTATGACAGACCAGAATATATAGACATAGTTGAAGTACACATTTATGGTGGCATTGATCAAATATACAGATGTTAAGAAAATTCTTTTTTTGATTGAATTGACATATTTCAATTTGGAAACATTGCTCCAGAATTTCAACAGTCCTCAGTTTATTCTCCTTTCACCATCCTGAACAACTTATCTTGTTACTCATTAAGTTCTCTTCCACGAAAAGTAGACATGTATTACAGGAGAGTAGGGTTGTGCGAATCACAGAAAATACAGTTCAAACTGCAACATAAAAACCACTCTAGTAAGTTCCACTTATTGCATTTCCTTATCAAAAAAATGGTGACATTCTAATGTGTTCCAAGGTAAAGAGACACATTTCTTAAGAACTTCCACAGAATTAAAAAACTTCATTTACCTTGCTAATCCCTTAGCATTTTTGTCTAATAATAATAATAATAATAATAATAAAATAAGTTGAATAATATGTTTGATATAAGCATTTCTGCCTAGTAGGATATCTGATATTATAAATGCAGAAGTATGCTAAAAACTGTGTAGCATGGATGTTGGTGCTGTAGAACCAGTTGCACATCTGGTCACTTACTGAAAATAGCTCCTTATAGTTCTATGGCTTAAGTTTCTGTGTTGTTGGAAACACACAACTTGTAAATGGATCGGAAAAGAGGAGTTGCTCCTGACACACTCCATTTTGTCTATTCCCTGTGAGGAGAAAGTGGAATTGAGAAAAGTAATGTATCTGCTTGATAAGAACTTTGTTTTTACTTCATTTTACTGAGGCAGAAAGGATGTTTGTGTAACAACCCACAACAAAAAGTTTTAAGATTTTGAAGTACCACTCTTCTACCAAATATCAATGGCTCTACAAATGTCTATTACAAGAAGGATACCAATGTAAAAATCTCATAAATGTTAGCTTTGTGACAACTGTCATAGATCATAAGTGAATCACAAAAAATCAATATCCTGCAAGCTAAATTCTGCATTTGGAAGGTAAATGGTAAATTGCTTAAAATGGTATTTGACAACTGACTTTCCTCACATCTTTTCCTTGTTCATTTGACTGCCATGTTTCTGAAGGTGAAAAAAAAAAGTCAAACAAAACAGAGTAATTAAAAAATACTTTTTCAAACATAAATTACGAATGTTTTGTTAAAAGGTGGAAATGGAAATATAGTATTCGTGATGCTCAGAGACGTCACACTCTGTGAAAGAACATGCGTTCTCCCTTCAGTGAAAACAAGTAGTTGCCACTATTGGCAGTGCCTCAACACCTTGCATCTTGGTCTCATGTCAGGCTCAAGCATCATGGTTGTTGTCCTTTCGTTCTCTCCTGCCAGCCAAAGTAGTATCTCAATTTTACATCCTCACCTTCCTGTCACCTGTACTACCAGTGTAAAATGCCAGTTCCCATCCCTTGCTACCTTAGCAAGTGACCTCTGTCTTGCCATTCCTGGTAGTTACCACCAGACCACCTGCAACAAGGAGCCCACCCAGGCTGCATTCAGTTACTTGGATTGGTAATTAACTGTGTGAAGAACCTCACGCCACATTTCAGCAAAATTCATATACTAGTAGTAGTAGTAGTTCACATAGTTAATGATATTTACACCACAGTATGGGAACTTCTTTCCTAAGAAATTAAAAATATAAAACAATTCCCCTTGTTCTTAACCAGTCTTAATTTAGTCACAGAATGTCTTAATTTAGTCACAGAATGGCCTAATACTAATGTTTACACAGTTCTGCCACACACCTAGCGGTCTTCTTATCCACCCACATGGGAAAGTGCCAAGCCAGCAATATCCTCAAAAAAATTGTACAAGTCAGGCCAACAGTGCTTGATGCAGGACATCTACATTTTTCAACTATCACATCAGTCAAATGGCCACTGATAAAGTCATTAGTCTAAAGNAAAAAAAAAAAAAAACAGTGATTGAATCACTTCTGTTACAATCACCTGCACCAAGCAAATATAAAGATGATCAGCACAGGAGAGGAAAAACAGTGTTTTTTCCACATTGTGAATTTCCCACTGGACACAAAGCCTGTGACTACATATAAAGACCTACTCTTGATCTATCACAGTGCCAGCATATTCCCACTGGCTAGGAATTTTTTGGATGAAAAGCAATCCAATTTTTAAATACTCAGAACAACATTTTGCTGGAAATTCCAGATTCAGCAAATTCCCCAGGGCTCACATGTTCCAGTTAGTGTTTTCCAACAGAAGAAACTGAAAAAGCAGGCAGTACTACCACTGTTTACCTAATTCTCTCTATCATGAGGAGAAGGGTTCAATGTATCCTCCTCCTTTTTCAATTCACACAATCACAGTCTCAGATTTTTTAGCCACTTAGATGTTGGAACCTGTCCTACATGTAGTGAAAAAATAGTATCATCCAAATGTAAGCACCTTAACCAAATCTAGGCAATGTCACTGTTTTGTATATGGGAATACAAGTGTGCTATTTAATTTATTTTGCTTATAAATTTGGTTCATTTTCAGCTAAAGATTTCTGCCTTCTCTTCCTGCAGTGCTTTCTCACTCCTTTTCATGCAATTTAAATGAGACACTCAAGGACTGATCTCTTGATTAGCTTATACAGAAGCTGTATTAATCTTTCTGCATTGCTCATCTCCATTCTGGGGATTGAACACAATCAAATAAATAAGTACCTCTCACTGTAACTGAAAATGTTATATCTATTTGCAGTTGAGTTGGGTATTCTCATTTACGTAGTTGTAGGTGTTCACTCCATCAGCTGATGCTGTTTGGATATTTGCTTGCCCTGAATTGCCAGCCATTTCTGTACAGTGGAATGATAAATTTCTGTGGGTCAGTTTTACGCCACCTAACTAAACAGCTCAGATTAAAAAGCATTTAGAGAGATTATACTCCTACAGTACCTTCAGACATGGTAATTAGGATTGCGTGTGGACTTAAGCTCCCTCACAAATAAATGGGGACCATTTATTCCCCAGTGACATCTTAAGAGTTATGGGTACTTCCACTTCTAATTTCACTCCACTGGTCCTCAGTATGTTTTTACCACTATATTAACATATCAAGACCACTACCAGTATAAACTCAGTAAACCAAATCAGTAAAAGTGATATATAAGGTTTTTTATTATTTTATTTTATGTAAATATATTTCCATTTGCTGGCTTATGATAGCTCTTCTGTATCAGTTAAGGACTGTACATTTTCACATCATTGCCTGACCATAATTAAGCTGGCATGTGGTAAGCCTGGCCTGATTTGAAGGAAAAATATTTTGCTAGCTAGAAGTAGTTCTCTGTTATGAAGAATGATGAAATTTTCCATCAGATTTCTAAATCTACTTTTCCAAAGCTACCTATAATTTTTTATTATGAAGTATTTCCTTGCTTTGAAGGAAATGAGATAGAAATTCTTGCCCATTCTTGTTGTCTTTAGCATTTCTAATGCAGACTTAAGTGAAAACACAGATCTACTGCCTAAAGTAATCACTTTAAAACACATGTGCTCATAAATCATTCTAAGAATGATTTTTCTTTCACTAAGGGATTACACAAATAGCAAACCTGTACTTTTGTGGCAGTAGTTCCTGAAAAATACTGTCACGTCAAGCAAGTACAGTCTAAAATGCAAAACACATGCTATCCTTTTATTTCAGAAGTGTCAACAGCTACAAAAATGGACATTAATTTATAGAACCAGCATCCTAGAATTACATTCATTTGACCAAAAGGAGTAAGAAAACACAGTAATTGAATGAACTTCTTTTAAAAACAACCTCTGGAAATTTGTAGATCTAGCAATCTGAAAAGCCCTGACCTATAGACACGACATGTATCTTCTGTTCAACTTGCAGCTTATGGCAAAATGAAAATGGTTAGGAGAGACAGAGAGCCCAACAGCCCTGCATGGTGGTAGTTCTGAAGCAAGGAGCAAGGCATGAATATCATAAAAGTGTCTCAGCCAAGTCAGAGTTGCCTGGATTAGTAAGAAAGTATTCTATATGGCAAGCTCTCCTATCCTATTCCTCTTCCCTTTCTTTCTCACCAATCACTCCATCTCCACCACTCTTACTCCCAATTACCTTCTGCTTAATGCTACTGTCATGCTTTTGGCTGGGATAGAGTTAATTTTCTTTGTAGATGCTTGTATGATTCTGTGTTTTGGATTTTTGATGAAAATAGTGGTGACAACACACTGACGTTCTAGTTGTTGTAGAGCAGTGTTTACATAGAGCCAAGGACTTTTTGCTTCTCCTGCTGCCCTGCCAGCGAGGAGGCTGGAGGTGCACAATAAACCAGGGCAGGTGACCCAAACTGACCAAAGAGATATTCCATATCATATGGCTTCATGCTCAGGGATAAAAGCTGGGGTAAAGAAGGAGGAAGGGGGGACATTCGGAGTGATGGTGTTTGTCTTCCCAAGAAACTGTTATGCATGATGAGCCCTGCTTTCCTGGAAGTGGCTGAACACCTGCCTGCCCGTGGGAAGTAGCGAACGAATTCCTTGTTTTGCTTTGCTTGTGTGCAGCTTTTAGTTTACCTAGTAAACTGTCTTTATCAAAACCCATGAGTTCTCTCACTTTTACCTTTCTGATTTCTCCCCCATCCCACCTGGGGAGAGTGAGCGAGTGGCAACGTGGTATTTAGCTGCCTGCCGGGGTCAAACCACAACAACTACTGACTGTCCAACTCCAAAATAACCACCACTGAGCTGTACAATGTTTTGGCTACAAGAAGAGCTGGTAGTTATAAATAGGCACAGCTTGAATTGTAGAGCAGCTGCAGCTGGTAAGTTTTTGCTGTAGAAAAAGCCTCTTCAAACATCTTCTAACCTTCTACACTTCCTTTACAAAATAGGCCAACTTTAATTTCAAAATGGATCTCAAAAAACTTGAGAATCAAGATGCAATTGTCCAAAATCCACTTGTGTTTCTGGAGGCAGAAAAATGAGACATGCTAAAGAAAGCAATGTGATGAATAGTGGCTCTGAGAGA
The DNA here is from genome assembly GCA_013399475.1 of Chauna torquata. NCBI lineage: Eukaryota > Metazoa > Chordata > Aves > Anseriformes > Anhimidae > Chauna > Chauna torquata. The sequence continues at coordinate 9,394 of VXAL01009450.1, read as the reverse complement.
TTAAGTTTTCTTTATTGCCTAAGTGGACAAAGTGAGTTCACTTTCTGAATAAGATTTCCTTAAATTCTACTGGTCAAAATCTCACTTCCTGAAAACTGTGAATAAATAAATATGTTAAAAAAATTCACTTAAACAAACAAACAAACACTAGTTTACATCAGCTAAAGGCATGATCGCACATTCTCTTTGTCATCCAGCTAACCAGACAATAAAGGTCTTATTTCTAAGGAAAGGCTACAAAAACTGATATAAACTTCTTAAGATTTTTACACATTAAGGCTAAATCATCATTAATAGTAAACTCCAAGGGAGAAATGGCTGCATTTATGATATAACCCAAATCATGTTCTGAGTTGTAATATTGCCTTCTTACCCCTTCTTCTTTGTTCATATAAAGAAGTGATGTCAGTTCACACAATGAAAAGGGAAGGAAAGAGGAAAGGAAAGGAAAGAGGAAAGGGAAGGAAAGAGGAAAGGAAAGGAAAGGAAAATTTAATTCTACTATACAACCGTACAGTTAGAACTGTTATACGTACCCTTCCCACTTGTTACAACTGCATATGTAGACCTATGATTTTATCATAAAAAGATAGCAGACAATGACAAAGATAATTNAAGGAAAGGAAAGGAAAGGAAAGGAAAGGAAAGGAAAGGAAAGGAAAGGAAAGGAAAGGAATTCTTTGAGCTAACAAAAATCCCATAAAAACAGACTTGAAGTATCCATCAAAGATCCAAACCGAGATATTGGAAAAGATTATGTTAAATGCTTATGCAAACAGAAAATCCTTAAAGTATGTAATGAAGTTTAACAAATCTAGTCAAACCAGAAGGAAAAAAAGTCCTTTAAGGGAAGTAAGAGCACTCTGTATCTGGTAGTTCTCTACAGAATTTGAACGGTGTTGATTTTGATAGGAGAGCTGATCCCAAGCGAAGTTTGGAATCAAATGGTGCAGGTGCTCCATACCACTACATGATTCTCCAGCTCCATTACAATACTCCTCTAGAAAAGCCAGTCTTTGCAAAGGTTGCTAGAAATGCTGACACATTCTCACTTCTGAGGGAGCCATAATGGACTACCTGCAGCATCTGCTAACGTGTCTCATACCTGTCATACAAGAAAACCAGGAAAACACACAGAATTTCTTTATCACTGCCAGAGTTTTAATCCACTTCAACAAAAGATTGTGGCATATCACTGCCATAAGCATTTGACAAAATTTAAAAATGGCACTATAGAGAACCTAGGGCCAAATTCATCCTTTTTCTATATCTGTTGTCTGAACTGAGTTCATCTTTAGAGATGGAGCTGTTTTGAGCTTTGTATTTCTTAGGCAAAGAAATCAATTCAGTTAAAACAGTCCTGTGTCCCTGTTCTATCTGCCTCTCTTCTTATCCATTAGCCCTAAATTACCATCACTTTTACAGTGTGTAGACCTAAGATCTACTGAATATTTTTGGTTGGGTTTTTCACTATCATGGAAATACAGGCATATTATATCTTCGCATTCAAACGTCTCTGAGAGAATTTCTATGCAAACGCTTCACATAAATAAAACAGAAGATAAACCACTAAAACTCTTTCTGAGATGAACCTTACTTCCAGGATCACATCAATGCTAATTCTTCCTACATCTTACTCCCTAGGCTCAGATCTAGCACAAATAAGACTATTATAGCACTGGCATGTGAGATACTCATACAACGCACATGCCACGGTGCATCTAGCTGGACTGATTTAAGATTTTGTCTTACATAATTTTGATGTTGTGGCACCTGCCATGTGCCAGCATCCAAATAATTGATTCAGATTTATAGAATCTTGAGAGAAGAGATGATAACAGTGCTCAAATGAATACAAAAGAGTGAAGCATCCTAACATAATATTATTGAGATTCATATGTAGCTTTGTATGAACACCTCTACAAGTGGGTACATCATACCCCCGGTAGATTTCATTAATTCCCAAATCTGTTAAGTATTTCCTTTACCTTCTGGTCCAGCCTTACTGCTGAATCCCAGCAGCTGCAATCCTACAGTTTCATAGCTGCCTTTGGTGTTTTGATAGACTTAGTAGTTCTATTGTCACAGACAGGGATGTTCCCATCCACAGTGGGAACTGGCAGCTAGCTCAGTTGTGGCAGTTAAAACCAACGTGTATTGTAAGAAGGGTCCTAGACTGCCACCTTTCACAGTCAGGTGTGTTAAACTGACAAATTCAATGGCAACTGGCCTTAATACTCCAAGCTATGAACTGTTCCAGCTAAAGGGTTGACAGCCTGATCCTTCACACTTTTACTATTACAGGGGTAGTAACCTCAGGCAGAAGAGAAGGAATGAAAAGCTACAGATGATAACCTTCAGCTATTCGATACAGCTATCAGTCCACTCTGACGCAAGACCAGAGCTCATAAATCAAAGCATACTTTCATGCCTAAAAAGGTGATGCTTTGGGGTTGCAAGGGTAAAAGCCACGTTTCTGTAATTAGGTACAGCAAGTATTTCTCAAGTTTTCATTTCTAAGAGTCACACGTTATATGCAACATTCACTTGGGAAAATCCACTTGACAAACATATAGGAATTTGCTCAAGGATCTCAAAGTGAGTTAAAAATATAATTGCAGGTCTCCAATATAGGGTGTGTGCTCTTAAACATAAAAGATCACATCAAAGTTATTGGCATGGGAAAAATAAATAAAAATTCTGACTCAGCATTTTTGTACATTGGGGAAAAAATGGGAAGACTTGAGATTCTTTTTGCAGTAAATGAAATATCTGATACTTGAAACTACTGAGAAAAGGAGCTGTAGAATTTGTGGTCTTTTTTAGGTGGAACACATCAGTTTTCTTGACCTTTTACAAGAAATAAAAACAAGAGATACTCTATGTCCTGTATCTTTTTGTCATTATGTTTTAAACCAAAAATGTGTCACTCTGGTAAAGTCCTGTGTATGTCACATTGGCATGTTTACCCCATATACATCCCAGTCTCTTAGTGAGAAGTTTTCTTTTGACTAGTTGTCATGGATGAAATGTGGCTATTGCTGAGATAGCACGATTAAATCAATGCAGCTATAATAAAATAATAAATATAATATGACACAATGATTTACAATATAATAAAATAAAATAGTAATGGTTAAAGCCCTGAATTAGTACTTGTTTCACTCATTGGTGAACTACTAATAATCTAATAACCTAATAACTTTCTTCAGAAAGATGCGACTAAAGGGAAATTATGGATGTTGACATGCAAGACTTACAGAAGCATGAAGTGTTAATCAACCTGTATTTTTATCTAAGCACAGCATGCTTAAGATTTTAATGCAAATTAACTGTTAACAAGGCTTTAATAACCCAACTATATTTGCCAATATTAAGGCCATGAATAATTATTCTAAGAAACACTTGAACTATCAGTGATGGATTTCTGTCACCATTGCTTTTTTGAAATATTGCCTCAGAATGATTTTTTCTAATGATTGCAGCCTACATCTAGTATTTTACAGGAGTGCTTAGTGTAGCTGAATGCAGTGGTCAGTAGGGCACCACAGTAAAACCAATAGCAAGTTGCAAGATGAGAAGAGAAACGGCATTAGCAGGCAGGTGATTTTAGGTTTGTGGGCTTTGAGTTGGGTCACCAGGAGATAAGACAGAGATGTATATGAGAAGGATTTGATATTTAGGGATACAGGGCATGAGAAATTCAAGGAATGAAGATTCTAGAATGAACTGATGAAAAGGAGTGGGCATAAAAGTATGTGAAGGAAGTGTGAGGATGGGTGTTGTGGTTTAGCCCTGGCAGGCAGCTGTGTGCCACACAGCCGCTCGCTCACTCTCCCCAGGTGGGATGGGGAGAGAATCAGAAAGGTAAAAGTGCCAGAACTCACGGGTTGAGATAAAGACAGTTCACTAGGTAAAGCAAAAGCAGCGTGCGCAAGCAAAGCAAAACAAGGAATTCTTTCGCTACTTCCCATGGGCAGGCAGGTGTTCAGCCACTTCCAGGAAATCAGGGCTCATCACGCGTAATGGTTCCTTAGGAAGACAAACGCCATCACTCCCAACGTCCCCCCCTTCCTCCTTCTTTACCCCAGCTTTTATTGCTGAGCATGACACCACCTGGTACGGAATATCCCTTTGGTCAGTCTGGGTCACCTGCCCTGGCTGTGTCCCCTCCCAGCTCCTTGTGCACCTCCAGCCTCCTCGCTGACAGGGCAGCACAAGAAGCAAAAAAGTCCTTGGCTCTATGTAAATACTGCTCTGCAACAACCAAAAACATCGCCACTATTTTCATCAAAAATCCAAAGCACAGCATTGTGTGAGCCTCTACAAAGAAGATTAACTCTGTCCCAGCCAAAACCATGACAATGGGAAAAAGTACTGCTAATAGTCCACTGACTAAATCCTGGTTTGGAGGTAGAGGCACAACACTCTGTGCTCTGTCATATTCCTGTTGCCAGTAGCATGACAGCTTTCGTAAATGTTTGTTCTCCTGGTGATGCAGCACAATCATGGCACAGCTACAGCCTCACACAGGAGCACAGGAAAAATTAATACGTGTTCTCTAAAGTACTTGAATAGTGCCAGTATCTGCTATTATGGCAGTCACTAAAATAGGTTGAATTACCACCTAGCCTAAAACTCTGCATTAAACTGGACTTGAGTTATTTAGCGGAAGAGAACACAATGTTTATAACATTTTACATTCAGAGAGAAATAGTAGTAGTGCTTATTGGTTAAAGTATTTATCTTAAAGAAAAATGTTTATTTTCCTACTTTCCTTTTTTTTTTCCTTTTTTTTTTTTTTTCACTAAAACTGAACACACTGCTAGGCATTAGTTTTTATACTGGAAGAAAATAAAACTGAAATTTTTGGATCAAACATTTATTTTAGCTTTATGACTATGCAGTTTCAATCTTTTTTTTCTGACGCCCTATATTTTAGATAAAGGTTCATTCAAGAGCTTTAAACTGTGGGGAAAAAAATTTAGGAGAGAGAGTTAGTATACATTCATGTTAGACTTTTTCTGAGGAATTAAAATCACTTTTCTAATAATAATAAACCTCACTTTTTGTCTAGTAGAGTCACATTAAGAAGTAATATAGGACATTAAACCTGTTTAACAGATAAAAAACTGCAAGTAACAAGTAAGAGATATGAGTGATTTTGACTAACTGATCAGGGGTCATGTAATTCAATGGTCTGGTTATTTGACTCAACACAAGTCCAGAACAATCCAATTGCATAATCAGAAGTGGAACAGACAGCTGGTACTTTTTAAGACGTTGTTTTGGCAATTAACTGCATATTAGTTGTTAAATAAACCACTTATCATAGCTACATTTTAAGCAATGCACAGAAGTCTAACATACCATTCAAGGTATTTTTTCCTCAATATTTTATTCTACTTCTAGTATTATACCTTTGAATAAATTTCTATTTTCTTTATCTTCTCTGATTTAAAATTATATATCCTTCAAGCTCACAGAATCACAGAATGGTTGAGGCTGGAAGGGACTTCTGGAAGTCATCTTGTACAACCCCCCCGCTCAGGCAGGGACACCTAGAGCCTCTTGCCTAGGACCATGCCCAGTTGGCTTTTGAACATCTCCAAGGAGGGACTTCACCACCTCTCTGGGCAACCTGTGCTAGTGCTCAGTCACCCACACAGTGACAAAGTGCTTCCTGATATTCAGATGGAATCTCCTGTGTTTCAGTTTGTGCCCATTGCCTCTTGTCCTGGCACTGGACACCACTGAAAAGAGCCTGGCTCCATCTTCATTGCACCTTCCCTGCAGCTATTTCTACACATTGATAAGATCCCCCTTGCCCTGAGCCTTCTCTTTTCTAGGCTGAACAGTCCCAACTGTCTCAGCCTTTCCTTACAAGAGAGGTGCTCCAGTCCCTTCAGCATCTTCATGGCCCTATATTGGACTCTTTCCAGTGTCCATGAATCTCTTGCACCAGGGACCCCAGAGCTGGACGCAGTACTCCAGGTGCAGCCTCACCAACGCTGAGTAGAGGGGAAGGATCACCTCCTTTGACCTGCTGGCAATACTTTGACTAATGCAGCCAAGAATACTGTTAGCCTTCTTAGCAGCAAGGGACTCATGTTCAACATGTTGTCCACCAGGACCTCCAGATCTTTTTCTGCAAAGATGCTTTCCAGCTGGGTGGTCCTCAGCATGTAGTGGAGCCTGAGGTTGTTCCTCACCAGGTGCAGGATCTCTTTGATTTCCTTATGGAATTAATGGAGAAGTACATACCCCTACTCTGTAATGAAATTAACATTTTTCCAAATGTAACATTGGCTAACTCACAGGGCTCTCATTTTTAGGGTGGAAAGGGGCATGTCACAGTCACCAGCAACTTCTTGAAGGAACAAGAGAAAAAAAATGTATATTTCACTGAAGTTGTGTACAAACGACAGAAATTATTTCTTTCTTATCAACTTTATATATATATTTTATATATATTGTGATATATATGTATATATCATTACAGAAGAGTGAGTTTGAGACATAGATGCAGTTAGCTATTAACTACAACTGCAGAACAGGATAAAGATCAGTGAGGGCTTCCTGAAAAAAAAAAAATCACTGACCATGGTCCTCGTCTGCACTTGCACTACAATCATTGCTGTACCAGGTTGGCTGCAGCTGCGTTTAACAGCCACTGTCAGCAACAGATAATTTCATAGCATTAGACAAGATGTGAAAAGGCCACCATAGAAAGAGAAATTTAATAAAGGAGAAACTTAAAACATAAAAAAAAAAAAAAGCACAATGATTTGCAATGAACGTTGTTATTTTAAGAGAAGCAGAGCTCTATTGTGTTGTAAATATAATAAAATGCTTCCAGCTCATGTGAATCTCTTGTTAATGGGACTATTGTGCCATTGTAAATTACTGTAAAGTAACATTGCCACATGCATCATCCAAGCCATTTTCTAACCATTCACCAACATTAACTGCCATTGTGGAAAGAGAGAATTTCCTTTGTTTAGAAGCTGCAGTCATAGATATATACAAAAAGCAGGAATTTCAGACACTGATCAATTCAGTTCCAATGTTTATTGTGTACCCCCTTGTCCCTACACTATTGTTGGAACTGCAATTATGTCCTAAAAAGATGAACCAGAAATAAAACAATAGAGCAGACTAAACCAATGATATCTAATAGCTTGAATTATTGCACCCACTGCCCCCCACCACCACCAAAAAAAGTATGATGTAGTTAGTTATCCAGTTATTCAGTTCCTGAGATTTCCAAGCCCAATTCTACTCAAATATTACTAAGGAGGTAGAAATATGTGTGAGTGAATGGAGGACAAGGGAATTAGCACAGAAGGCAATCTTGTGCTTGTTTTTCATTCTAAATTAGAAAAAAAAAGAAAAAGTGAACAAATGTTCAATGATAGACATACAAGCATTAGAAATGCCCTAACGGCATCACACAGGTAGTCTGGTCTACCTATCGAAGTGACCATAGGAGATGCTATTCGTCAAAGGCACACAAGCCTGACCGCCCTCTGAGACCCTGAGGTCAAAGAGGATATTCCCCTGGTAACCACTGCTGCTCAATAAAGGGTCTTGAGAGGTACATCACTTTCTAGCCCTTCTGAATCTATTTATAATGCCTGAATTTATATAATACATTTTTTTATCTGTTGGTATTGTCCACTCCCAATTTTATGTGGCAACAAATTCCAGCATTTCACCACTTGCTGCTTAAAAAAAACATACTTTAAGCAAATTTGTTTCAAACTGATCTACTTTTCAGCTAGTTCTTGTAGAACAGTGTTTTTTGAGTAATGATTCTGCATTTACCTCATCCATCACCTTCATGATTTTGCAAAACCTCCTTCACAAACAGCTTTTCAAAAGATATGCTCTTGCTTATTTTAAAATTAAGCTTGGATTGGGAATACATTTAACCATTCTGGACAAGACTTGGTAGTAGTGAGTTTAAGTTTGTTTCAGAAAAAGTATTCAAATTCTCAGGGCTCAAAGAATTTCTCTAACTATTTTATCAGCCTCAATAAAATAGTATAACATCTGATATGTGCTCACATCTCTGGAAATACACTGCAGTTCCCTCTGGAAATAAACTGCAACTCCCTATCCAAATATTTTCCGATGGGAAGCATATGCCTTTGACCATTACCTTTCCCAGAGCTTTGTTAAATTTTTAAGAGAAGACCTTAATAAGAGGCAGCTGTTTTTCATGTGGATTTCTCCAAAATATTTTCACAGAAGTACCAACAAGCTAGGAAAACTGACATTTCAAAGGCTTTAAAAAGAATACTTTTTTTCTTTTTTCCTTTTTGTCCCATGGAATTGACAGGATGGAAAAGCTTTCTTACATCTGTCCCATGATTTTTCCACATTACCTCCCATCCCATACCCACTTCCTTTTCCCCTTTTCATTGAGAGTAAAGATAGGAGAAAATAAAATAATTAAGAGAGAGAGAGAGAGGGAGAGACTGAGCATTAAATATAAACTATGCATTTTTAAATTCTTGACAGAATGCAATTTTTAAGTAAAGGCCATTTTTTTAACCTGGGAATCACTAAATAATTGCATTAATCTTCCTATCATCCCCAGTAAAAATGCTAGTGTCATACTTTTAACACTAGCTCTGAGGGCATATATTTTATGTCAAGATGAACTTAAAGCAAAAATTCTACCCAGCCGTAAGTATATGTTTTAAGCTTAAAATAGATGTTATTTTTAGAGTAGCTATATTATTTTCAGGTAAATTGAATTTATTTTCAGCTGTGGCACATCTTAAGTTTTCAATATGTTACCATTTCTGATTCATGGAGTTAGCATACTACTGAGAAGGAATTACTGAGGTTTTTTATCAAATGAACCTCAAGAAAGTGTGAGGTCAATGTTACGTTATGTAGCATAATTTTTTCAGCAAGATTAAATTCTACACTTGTACACTCAATCTAGGCTATAAAAGTATCATTGTAAGTATTAGTTGTTAGAGAATTTCATACACATGCTATGAAAGAAAAATAAACAAACAGTGTTTTTTAATCGATTAATGTTGCCTAGTGACATTTCATTTAAAGGAAGTTACTTTGCAGGCAAACACGAAATAATTTTTTCCAGAAAACTGGGATGACTAGGAAGACCCAGATGGAGCAGCAAGAGTAAAGTAAGAGTAGCAAAGAGTAAAGTTTACCTCAGATAATGAATGGTTTTTAAATTAAGAAAATAATACCATAATTTATTTATATGGCTAACCTCCAAAAAAAAAAAAAGATTTGTGTAATGCTTTTAAAGTTTAACCGTATGTATTCTGAGTAGTTTAGACAAAGTTTTGTTGTATAAAGTTGAAGAGCAACTTCATCTAATGTGATGGTTTTAGCCAGCTAAACAGCC
>VXAL01009435.1:7274-27160 GCA_013399475.1 Chauna torquata | reverse complement strand
TAGATGTAAATTTGTGTCCTAGAACTACATTATATTAGGCTTCATTTGTCAATATTTCACCCTTCAAATACAATTGACTGAAATAGCCAGCTCCTATTTATAGTAAGACATTTGGGGATAATCATTATGGAAGTATACAGCAAAGTAACTAAGTCTTATGTTCCCTAAGAGGCCTAACAACATTTTTAGAACAGAAATAAATGCGGCACCTTAGATATAAATATATAAAAGTTTATCTCGCAGTTAATTGCTCATATTGCAAAATTCGAGATGCTCCTTCTTGTTTAGTTCTATTTTACTTGAGAACAAAATGATTTTTTTTCCTACACTTTTTACTAATACAGAGCATTAAACATGCTTTTTTCTACAATGCAACCATATAATTTTTTCTAGTAACTTCAAGCACTTGTTGAGAATGAGCCTAATTAAGGAACATCTAACCAGCTTATCTCTACCTCAGCAGTCAACAACAGGGAAAGATTTACATGTCAGAAGGGGTATTTTGTGCAAGCATACAAAATCATTTCCAACATTGGAAGGTACAACAATTCTAATATTGTTAAGGAGAGAAAAATAAGGAAAACTTCTTAAGGATGACCAAATAATCCACAAGTACCACAAGTAATGATGTGAGAAACCTTACTTCTTCCCCATGCTTCCCCACCCCCCAGGGGGTGGGGGGAGACAGAGACTATCAGCCAGTTATAATTCCATCAAAATTATTTTCAAAACCAAAACAGACAAATACGAGTTTTCATTTCATATATTTATCTTAACAGATTTTTAATATAATTAGTACCCTGTAGCAAACAATATTTAAAAGATGGTTTAACTTGTTACTGCCAAACAACTTACTGTTTAACTTAGTATGCAGCTAACAGTGTGTAATTAAATGTTAAAAAAAAATACAAGCACATGACTTTGGAACACACGCATTTAAATTATGTATTTCAATTACATAACTTTCTGAGAGAATACATAAAATGAGACAAATGTAGATGAATTAATTTTACTAAAGTGCTTAGTTGAGTATCTACAGGGAAGTGACATAAATCCAGTCTCTGATCACAGTCATGGAGTGTTAGCTAGAGGGGATAATACTGGTTATCTATGTGTTTCACAGTTACGCCACTGAAATATTAATGTATTTAGTATAATAAAATATATATTTGAGGCCTTCTAGATCTAACACCTATTCATCTTATTCATAGCTACTGCAATAAATTTACATTTTACATTAGTTTGTTAGCTGACATACAACCCAAAAATTGGCAGCAAAGTGTAGGATTCTCTAGATACATAAGAAGCCATCCAGCAACTCAGTGGTTTAACTGACTCTGAGTGAAAGGTAAACAAGCTTTAACTCCTACCCCCTTCTGTTATATTTCATTCTTGTGTAAAAGCAGACACATCAAAATAACTCAAAAATTAAATTAAAAGCTCACTCTCTTCAGTTCAGACCTAAAAGAAGGTGAAATAAAGTTTTTAATTATACTTTTGGAAAAAATATCAAATATAGCAACATACATATCCAACAAGTAAATTTATAAGAAGATTACATGCACCAAAAATGATTGGAAAAAATAATTAAATTTAACCCTAAATCTCCATAATAAAATAAACCTCATTATGTAAAAGTTGGTAAAGACTTACTAAATACACATCTGAAATTTGGTTTTGTTTCTTTAAGTTGATTCCTAAATGCGTGCTCCTAAGGAAGTGTGCTCAAGGAGAGATTTTTAAGCAATATATTAAATAGTTAGACAATCTCTTGAATCACTTCTCTAACTTCTAGATTAGAAATATCTGAGACTACAAGAGATATAGACAGCTTTACCTTCATATCAAAGATGATGATATTGTATGTGACTTTGCTCCATCTGTAAATCCTTATAGACTACCACCTACACAACCAAGTAGAATCCTATGCACCTACTACCACACAAACAATAAAAGGCCAGCATGGATTTACTGGGCTTCTTGCACTGTGAATTTAGGCTTAGCATTCTCTTTATGCAATGTATAAAAAGACTAACCTCCAAAAAAAAAGCAGAAATCTTGAGACTTAAGAATCCAAGTTCACTGATTCTTGAAATTTGAAGAAGATGCCTGGCTAGAAACCATCTCTCTCTTGCCGAGTAGTTTCTGTTCACTGTAAAGAAAGAATCACCACAATCAGTACTATTATATAATCACAGGGATTACTATTAGTTAACACTATTGATTTCACCAAACTTCACCCAATTCAGGTGAACCTGTGTTGCCAGGGCCTCCTACACCAGGTGCTGCTGCTAGAGAAGGGTTTCCTTCTCACCTTGTGCTTGCATTTTACACCTGTGCTGGAAGCATACCCAAAGAATCATAGTACCAATGTGTGCTGGATTGGCAGTCACATACACAGAACTTGCTTCTTCTACATTAGGACTGGGACACTTGCCAATGCAGTCAAGATGGCAAAGATTATGCAAGATTCAGAAAAATAGAAAATATACAGTAGAACCTGCTACTCCCCTACTGTAGCCATGCTGTCCTGAGACAAAGGTTACTATTCTCTTCCTGGCAAATTAAAGCTAAGCCTCATTCTATAGTTACGAAAGGCTGTGTAATGATTACCTATACTGAAATAATAATCAATGATTAACACCAAATGCAGTTAACATAACCTAGCGAATCAGATTTTTGCTTTTGGTATAGTATCTCTGAGGTACAAGAAAATGTTTTCTTTTAAAACAGGACTGTCTTTCAAACATACGCTGAAATCACATAAGAAAGTTGGGAACCTGACTGAGTAGATGAGATCATCAGAAGAACCAGCAAGGTTTTAAAAGTAAAGCATTCCTTCCCTTATCCACTTCAGAATGATCACTCAGCCATCAGCTCTACTTTTGATGACAGTGCTTAAAAAAAAGTGACTGAAATACATCAGAACCACAGGATGACACAGACTGTTAAATAATATTGCTATCACACCGATTCCTTTCCCTCTGCACTTGAGAATAGGAAACAGTTGCTGCCATTTTACTAAGAGCCCTTTTGTCCATCAATATTGAAAGAAGGCTGGTATGACAGATGGCAAAAATGCCAACAAAAGAAAAAGGTCTTTCAAGAAACGAAGCGAGGGACAGTTACACAGCTTAATGCTATGTGTTTCCTCCGAGTCTGTTTTGCAGTGTTTCAGCTCTATACAACAGTGGAAGAGCCTATGGCACTTCAGTTTGTTTTAGGTTAATTGGAGATGGTATGTATATGAGGCGTCTAGAGATACCCATCAGCTACCACAAAATGATCTATGGATTCACATTTGCCAGAAATGCTTCCAACTGGTATTATGTCCAATAGAAGTTTCTAAGAAAAACAAGAAATCGCACAATACTTTTATCAATTTATACACTACACTGCCAGTTCCACTTGTACTTTGAAATGTCCATTACCTGCATGGTAGGTAGAGCAAATACTAGCAGCTGAGCAGAAGTCTGTCCCACCCCCTTCAGAAACATTTAATGACAAATTTGTTTAATTTGCTGCCCAGTAAATCTGCCATGGGCAAGCTTCCTTCCTTCCCTGAAGTGTTTATGCTAGACTGCACATTGATTAATGTCCAAGAAACAACCTAAGATTTGGAACAATATGTGATGGCTTCTGTTCATTTGGACCTTTGATTTTCCTGGACATAAAACAAGTTCAAGTTCAACCTCCTACGAATACAGGCTTAAATATCTAAGCATTTAATATATAACAATGAGAACGTATCTGTATGTATATTTGCAGGTGCATAACAAACTTGCACATCTGTATTAGAAAACAATTTTTCACTGTGGTTGAGCTTTGTACAGGACAAACACGACCAGGGCATGATCGTGCACTCCCTCAGTACTGAGAGCCGCTCTGCCCTGTGCCAGCTCCGCGGCTTGCAAGGTACCAGTTCGGCAATCTGCAAGTAGATGACTCAGCCACGCTCACCACTGTCAGTAGCGTGGTGGGGTGAGTCGCACAGGTAGCAACATGCGAGACATTCTCCCTGAAGATTTTTGGTGGCAGAGGAAATATATTGGAATTGTAAACAGAGTAGAGTTAACACTGTCCTGTGACAGAAAGATGACTAAGAAAGAATATCAATCTGGCATGTGTCTCATTTACTCAGAATTGTACAAGGATAAAATTGTTTTTACCTGTTTCTCTGCTGTATAGAACCTACAAAACAAATTTCTTCACTGGGAGAAAAATACCACTAGTAAAAAACAAACAAACAAACAAACAAAACCACCTTGAAATCTGATTTTTTTTATCATAAAGTAAGGGCAATTTTTAAAGAAAGTTTTCCTGTGTCCCTTCAATTTATTTTGCAATCACACGCACATCATAAAAACTTATTTCTTATCTAGTACGTAGATGCTGAGGAGAAAGAAATACGGGGACACATTTCTTTCAGGGACTGAACAATTAGCATTTACCAGATTAACTGCAAATACTAGAAACTTAGCTGCAGTCTTGTAGCCTTTGTGCAAAATTCGTCATATTTTAACTCGCTAGTTGCCAGAGAAACTTCAGTCAGAAAAGTTGTTTTCAGTCCAGAATTCCTCAGTTTTGAGATGAAAACAAACAAGTTTCTCAAGAAGTCTTCAGCAGTTGCAAAACACATCTAATTTTCAGGAGTAGTATTCCCAAATGAATCAGAAATACCATCTTTCCTTACAGTGTTAATGACATCCTACAAGGTGATAAAATTAGCAGCTGGAAAGTGTAAATCTGCCACCACACTCTTCAATTTGCAACTCACATCTTCCAAGCTGTTGTCCAGTTCATGCCACTTTCTCAACAAATTTCCAAACTGTTTGTTTGCTTATATGCCCAAAGCATATGCTGCTGACAAGAATTTTATAAGATAAACATTTTCATTATTCTCATGAGAGCTTTGTCTCCCAAGAAACTCCTTTTGTCTCCATGATTACCATTCCTTTATAAAGCTTGTTCAGATCGCTTAAAAATAATGATTCCCAAAGAATTCTCTCAGCTATGTCTACTCTCAAACTGGCATGATAACCGCAGTCTCATTAAAATTTGCTGGTTTGATCTTCTCCAATAAAGGAAATTGTGCTTTTGACAGTGTGAGCATTTCTCTTCATAATTAGAACACAAATAAAAAAGTACACAACTCCTTGGTTCAAAGTATTTCAAAACCGCTGAAAAAGGGAATACACTTGTTTCACTCTTGAAAATTCCAAGTCCACAAAAAAGAAAACATTAACTGGAAGTTCAGGAAGAACTAGATAAAAATCTATTCAAAACCTGTTTTAGCTCATGACACCATCTAGCTCTGCAACAGATAGCAAAGTCCCTTCTACTGCCTTTACTATGCAAGGGCTGTCTTTAGCATTTTAGAAGGCAGGCTGGTATATTTTGAATTGCTTTGAGATTTTTCGCCTGTCTCTGACTCTTCTCTGCAAATTCATTGTGAAGAATATTATCATGTCTTTTTCCTGCAGGAAAATCCCAGACTGAAATTACATGACTCAGTCGAACACTGCAGTCCACTTGCCCAAGCTATCTGCCTTGCCATCAGAGATTGATGCTGCCATGCAAGAATTGCTAGACTAGATTCAGAAGTGAGCTTATAATAGGCAACTAAGAGAGTCCAGGGAGTGTTTAAGCTGATGCACGCATATGCTTTCCTCTAGCTTCCTCAATACACATATTACATTAAGCTGGGTTCCCTCTAAACTCTCATTGATTCACTGTAGTTGGACTTCACATCCAACTCCCAACTTGCAACTTACACTTCTTTATTTACCACATTCATTAATTCATTTCAACAGTAGCATAATGACAGAGCAAAGCCCTGTGCCATGTAGCAGTATGAAAACTAGCTCAGGGTCTGGAAAGGGAATAGTTGAGTAGCACACAATCTACCCATGCTAACTTAGTTACTCCTGTAAATTATCCTTTTCAACAGGGCAAGCTGGTATGAAGAGAGGTGTGCACTATACTCCTTCCAGCAGCGTGTACACAGTGTGTATACGTACTGTGCACTGTACTCCTTGCAGTACATTGAGCACTTAGCAATACCAAGCTCGGATAACCAAACATGCCATGCTAGACCTCACTTAACTGTTGGCTGGGATTCAACACAACTATCCTGTTTGACATGAAATGTCATGATCTGTATTTTTATTTTGAAGGCAAATACTGAATTGTGTCTCTGTTGAAATCATCCCTTTGGCTTGTCTTACCTTAAGTGAAAAGGGTAAACAGAGCAGTGAACTCCTAGAACATTTCCGTTCACATAGTGTTTCTGTTCTCTGTTTTCTTTCTTTTTCTTCACAAAGCACTATTTTTTCAATCTAAATAAGTAATGAAGTGGGCTTCCACGAATGCCTATCTAAATCTAAATTTCTTAAAGCCCTCACTTATTTAGATGTCTCATCTTGGAGATGGCAACCACAGCTGTCCAAGAACAGCTGCAGCACTGGGTGTCCAACTATGTTCAGGTCCAACCTGGTCCAAAAAGTAAACATATTAATCACCCCTAATTTCCAGGGGAAAAATAAACAGACATACATTCAATTCCTCTGATTCACATCCTAGTCTACTCCTAGCAAATGAGACAGACTGTTTCTCTTTTTATACAATAGGAGTCTAATTTGGAATAGGGTGCTAGTGAACAAAAGGCAGTTGTAAATGATATGATTGAAAGAAAATATCTTCTTGTCTAATTCACAACAATGCAAAGTGAAGTAAAGGAAATAAGGAGTGCCTGGTGGCACAGCAGGGCTTTTAATGCACATGAGAACTTTATCAAAAGAAATCGTTTAAAAGAAGATAAATGGATGTGTGCAATTTACCTGGGGAATGCTGGTTGGACAAAGCATGTGGTCATTTTAAAAAGTTTGCTCCTCTTGCATATTTTGTGACTGAAATTAGAATAGTCCTACTAATATTTTGGCAAGACTTCTTTTTCCTTTCATTCAAAAAGGAAAAGGGCATTATTGCAAGTGGATACTTAATGTAAGCCACAGCACATAAAACTCTTTGCAGTGAATAAAGCATTCCAACAGAGGAAACAACAATAACAACAACAAAACAATTAAAGTGTTTCCATATATAATACTACAGGAAAGACATTTGCAAAAATGAATATTAATGGTGTTTACATGCTAAATACAGTTTTAAAGTTGTGAGAAGAGTAATGCACACAAATGCTTCAAACATGTCAATAAGACAAAAAAAAAATTGATGAATGTGGTAATGTTTCAAACTGGTAGGTTTTGAATCCAGACCAGATAGAAGAGTATAACCCCCAGAATGACAGTTCCCTTTTCTACTAGTGAATACCTAGTATTTCACGCAAACCTTTGATTTTCCATGGACGTAGTGCTATCATATGTGAATAAATTCATGCAGATAGATGGTTCTGAGTATCAACAAAAACCTGAGCTATACTAGTACACAATGAATTCACACAGACTGCATCTTTGGTGTGTTCACAGAGCACCAAGGCTGCTCAAGAATTTGGGTTCACTACTGTTCAAAGGCAGAGCCAGTGCTCTGGCAGTGTTGCAACCGGCCCACCTGGGTGGTTTATATGACATTATTGCCCATGATAACAGAGAAAGGGACTCAGTGGCAGAGGATCTCATATTTCTAATCACATTCTTATATTCGCTTGGTGGTTTGTTTTTTTTTTTTAGCATCCCAGTCTCTCTTAAACATAAAACTTGAGCACAGAACCCCAGTGTTCAACTTCATCTAGTCATGAAAAGCTCATCTTACTGCCGAAAAAATACAGGAGTCTCCTAGTTTTGTTCAAATTCCTATTTTCCATCATTTGAAAATTAAATATATTTGCTTAAAAGCTGGTAATGCATTTGTGTTTTATGTGTCAAAATTTTATGACATCAGTTAATTTGCTTTGGTCTAGTTACCTGCTCCTCTGTATTACCATGAGGAAAGAAAATTGACCCAATTGCTTTGTTTACAGCATAGCTAAATGACATATGTGCTACATCATTCATTGGCTTTATAGGAAGTAATAAGGTCGCAGAAAAAGCTGGAGCAGCCTGATCTTATTTTCCTTTAGGGCTGACTACATTAATGCACTTACTGAAGGAGTGGATAGTAATGACCCAGTCAGTACTTATCAGGACAAAATTAGTAATGATATACAATCCCTGCGTTTTTAAAGTAAGGAGCTCCAGTTCTAAAGGAAGTCCTAGTAATGCCCTGGTTTAAAGTCTGAGTGAAATCTGCGTATGTAACCCTGCAAAACAGCTTAGTATTTAAAAAAAAAAAAAAAAAAATCCCAAAACCTGAACCAGAACCATCTTTGGATGTTTAATGTTTATATATTAATGTATTGAGATATTCAAGCCCTCTGTACCGTTCTGAAGGATTGATCATGAGGAAATCTGTCGAGGAAGGTCAAAAAACAGTAAATTGGAAACTAGGGATTTTTTTTTTCAAAGTTCTAATGATGCAGAAGCTGCATAATAATCTCCCTGTGAACCATAAACATAATAAAAGCTGAGGCCATTTCTAACATAATCTCTATCAGCAAGATGCCAGCGCTTTTCCAGATTTCCTAACGGGTCCCTGCTAATTCCATGCCAAAACTAGCAGTGGATTTCTTCCTTTTAATCTCCCCTAATGCCTTATTCGATTATTGTCACTGCTCTCCAACCGCGCACCGTCCCTTCAAACCCGACTCCCTCACTGGAACACTCGGCTGAGGCTGAACGGCGCTGGCGAAACCGAAGGGCACGCGCGGCCACAGCCACCCCCCCGCCCTCCCGCCCCGGAAAAAGAGCGGTCGAGGGCCGCGGGGACGGGGCTGAGCCGGCCGGGCTCTCCGACATCCTCACCGGCGGAGCTGCTGGCCGAGAGGGGAAGGATGAGCGCCGAAACTTGCTCGAGTTGACGGGACTGAGGGCACCAGAGCGTCCTCGCACAGACCTGAGGCATGGCTTTGCTCCTCACTTGGGTATGCGTCGCTGTGAGGTGAGTGAGCTCAGCCCACCGACCCCCAAAGCCTCCCCCAAGCCCCGCCGCAGCCCGGAGGGGCCGGCGAGGGAAGGGACTGGGGGCCGGTTCCTCGACGGGCGCGGGTTTGGCGGGAGGGCCGAGGTGAGGGGCGCGAGGAGCAGTTTGCGGGAGGGCTGAGGTGAGGGCGGCCGGGGCGCGAGCCCTCGCGAGGGCCGAGGCGGGGGCGCTGACGGCGGGACTCGCCTCTCCTCGCAGCATAGGGAAGGTGCTGGGCGGCCAGGGCGACGGGGGGGACCTCTACTCGGAAAACATCACTCGGATCCTCGACAAGCTGCTGGACGGCTACGACAACAGGCTCCGGCCGGGATTTGGAGGTAGAGGGGGAATCTCCCGTCCCCTCGGGGAGCTGGAAAGCACAGGGCTGGTGCGGGCGCTCACCAGCTCCCGGGGGGGTCCCTCCCGGGCGGGCGGGGGGAGGAGGGCCCCGCTCCGCGCCCGGCAGCAGGCAGGCGGTGAAAGCCGCGAGGCGGGCAATTGAGGAGGAAAGTTTCCCGTGCTCCGCCAGCCCCCAGCCCGCCGGCTCTGGCAGGGCGGCCCCGGGTGGGCCCTGCCGGGGAGAGCCGCGTCCCGACCCCGCTCCGCGCCCAGCTCGTCTCCGTGTCCCGCAGGCGCCGTGACAGAAGTCAAAACGGACATCTACGTGACCAGCTTCGGGCCGGTGTCCGACGTGGAGATGGTAAGGGCCCCACTCGCTGCCCCTGCTCTCCTTTCCCGGGATTCATTACGGTGGCATTCGAATCGTCCGTCATTAGAGCAGATTATGAGGCTTAATCTTCTTGACAATCTCTACGGCCCGGCAGAGCGGTTTGGCTGGAGCTGCATATAGCTATTTCCCCAGCGGAGTCACCCGGCGCAGCCCCGTGGCCGGGTCCACACCGCTGGCCTCGACTGAGGGCACGGATGGGAGGTTAAAGATGCCTCTTTAACCTCATTAAGAATGTTGTAAACGTCTGTGGCATGACAGGGATTTGTGAGAAGGCTGTGTGGTAGGAGACAACCTACCATGCAGCTGCAGGGAAGTGGTGCCATTTTTGAGACAGCAGCTCCTCGTGCTGGGGGCCCCCAAATTCAAGTAGGTGCAAACTTGGGTGAGCTCTGTCAGTTACATCAGCAGCCTCAAGGAAAGGTGAAGCCATTGGTATTCTCATCCTGGAAATGGACTTAGATCACTGCTTTTACCTTTGTACCCTTTCTCCAACTACCTGCTCACCTGAGACTGTATTCCAGCGTTCAGGCAAGGAACTGTGTGCCCCAAGATGCACCCAAAAGTTTTTCTACCTCTCTTCATCAGTCAGTCTAAGAGAAGGCATAGAGAAGGTATACTTTCTTATAGGTCTGCCTCCTGCCAAGGTTTAGCTCCATTTCCTAAGCAACTTTTTTAGACAATTCCTTTCTGAAGGCTTAGGACAATATTATTAAGAATCCTTAAGAAAAATAACTTATTTTAACTTGACAACATAATCTTACTGTAATGACTATTTTTCACATCAGTCCTTTCTTTGTGACTATGCAAAGTAAGCTGCAGAAGAGGCTCTGAGCATGTCTTTTTGTTCCTGGCAGCAAAATATTAATAGTTTGTTTTTGCACTTTGAAAGGATGTTAAATTTGTATTTCTCTTTGGACCTTGACCACTTTGAATTAAATTTATCTGAGAGGACAATGAGATTTTTTTCCTTACCTCAAGTTAGCTGTTCACTGGTTAATCAGCAAATTAAATAATAAGAAAATATGATACTTTTTTCATAGACTACTTTTTTTTTTCTAACTACTTAGTAGTAATAGGATTAAGTGTCTAAGCTGTAAATTAAAAGACATTAACAAGTGTGTTAAGATCTCTCATGGAGTTACTGTAAATATAGCAGCTTAGGACTGCTGACAATCATGCATAATTCACCTGTCTGTTTATTTTCCACAGGAATACACAATGGATGTCTTCTTTCGGCAGACATGGACTGATGAGAGGTTGAAGTTTGGTGGGCCAACTGAAATTTTGAGATTGAACAATTTAATGGTCAGTAAAATCTGGACACCAGACACATTTTTTAGAAATGGAAAAAAATCAATTGCTCATAATATGACAACTCCTAACAAACTTTTCAGAATTATGCAGAATGGAACTATTCTTTACACAATGAGGTGAGAGCATATTCTTCTGCTTTTGATTGACCTTTGTTTTTCATTCATTCAGCAATGTTCCTGCATACCATTTATTTTTTTATTATCATCTACCTTAATGCATTCTAGACTAACCATTAATGCTGATTGTCCTATGCGGTTGGTGAACTTCCCAATGGATGGACATGCTTGTCCGTTGAAGTTTGGAAGCTGTAAGTTTTTCTATATTTTCCAGTTTTATATAATAATACATTTGGTCTCCGTGTATGTGAGAAGATCAGAAGTGAGATCCTAGGACACTATTAAATCACATAGCTGAAAATTTTTATTATGTTTTTACACTAGAATCTTACTTTCTCCTCAGAGGCTCACACCATTCTTAGGCATATGGATTCGTTCACTGAAGGATGGCTGTTAAAGGATATTTTGTTGTTTATTCCTACATATCTAGGAGTCAAATTTAGTCCTTTAACAAGTCATAAAAGCTGTGGTACATTCATAAGTCTAGTTTTACAAAATGAAAATACTTAGACAGTCTGTGGTAATCAACGTATGTGTTTTATAGCAAATTAAGAAGCAAAAGCTAGTACCTGTCAGTTCCCACCTCAATCATTCCCTTATTACTCCTTTTGTTTGTTTGTTTGTTTGTTTTTTGTTTTGTTTTTGTTGCATTTTTATTGTTAATGTGATTAGAAACTTATTCGAACAGGATGCAAGTTTCTATGGGCATTTGAGCCACAAAAGGGATCATGCTACTTATTTTTTTCAATTGCTTATAAATCATGTAATTTATATTAGTAATTTTTCCCTAACCCAGATGCTTATCCAAAAAGTGAAATAATTTATACATGGAAAAAAGGACCCCTGCATTCAGTAGAAGTACCACAGGAGTCTTCCAGTCTCCTCCAGTATGACCTCATAGGACAAACTGTATCTAGCGAAACAATTAAATCTAACACAGGTAAGATGTAGCCATATTGAAACTGCTGACCTTATAAAACATCCTGAAAATAAACTACAGATTTCTTCTTCCACATATAATTACATTAGTGCAATTGCCTTTTGTCGTTTTTAAAACTAAAATCCTTGTAAAGAATTTAACTATAGTCTCCTAAAAGACTCCCTTTCAATACACTCCCTCTAAGAATTCTCACTGCTTCCCCATCCCAGTGAAAGCAATACGTAAAAAGTAATGTTCTTCTCTATTTCCAATAGGTCACTTTACCTTTTGTTGTAAGTTTATTTTTATTATACACTAGCAGGCTTATTAGTGCTTTTCTCAGGACATAGTATGTTGGGTTTAAGCCAATAATATTTACTCATATGTTGCCAAAATAATGCTGATGTACTTGTCTTCTAACAGGTGAATATGTAATCATGACAGTTTATTTCCACTTGCAAAGGAAGATGGGCTACTTCATGATACAGATATATACTCCTTGCATTATGACAGTCATTCTTTCTCAGGTGTCTTTCTGGATTAACAAGGAGTCTGTTCCAGCCAGAACAGTTTTTGGTATGCTGCATTAAGGTCTTTGAACAGCTCAGCATCTCACCTACTATTCATTCATCACTTTCATTGCTTGTTTGTTTTAGGCGAATATTCACTTCAGCTGCTCTATTTCCATCTCCAAAGGAAAATAGGCTACTATCTCATTCAGACATACATTCCATGCATCATGACTGTAGTCCTGTCTCAAGTTGTGTTTTGGATCAACAAAGAATCTGTTCCAGCAAGAACCGTGGCTGGTATTCATGCTTTGTTCTTTTATCATTCACTTCATTCACTGTATTGAAACCAATTGTATTGAACAGCTACAATAATCCGATGAGGATTAGCTTTTAAATTGGAAAAGACAGACAGTAGGTTTCAATGAACGAAAGCATATACTAAAAATTAAACTAAATGGTATTTAATCTGCCCACCAGAGTCAAAATTCTTTACTCAGAATGTTTGTTTAGCCAGGCTTGTTTGTGATGTTTTTCTTCCCATCAGTACTTTTCGTACACAGGAAAGGACAATTTCAGAGTAAATGTCAACTTTCCATTTTTTAAACAGGATTTTTTCTATTGATTTATTCTGTTGTGAAACCAACCTGTGTTAAAGCATTTTTTAGAAAAGAAAAAAAAATCACATGGGTTGGAACTCACTAGGTGCCTCATCTAGCACTCATTCTGGAGTGTTCTCTTTCCATTCTCTACAAAGGTATCTAAACAACTAGCAAGGACTTTAGATGGGTGAAGTTAGGCGAGATGCATTGGGTCCCTAGCACAAGTTACAGTACTAATGCGGAATGTGCTTCCATATTTCATGGGCCCTTTTTTCTTTCTAGTGGTTTGAATTAATGCTCCCCAAAGCAGGAGTTTTGTCTCCTTAATTGTGCTCTGTTATTACTAAATCTGACTCCCACCCCTCCCTGCCACCCCCTGCCCCATTCAATATTGATAAGCTGTGAAACTACACTCATTGTTAAGGGGTGAACTTCAAGTGACTGAATTGTTGCTTCTAGGAAAGAAACAAACACGTAAAAACACTAAGCAAAAATAATAAAGCTTGTCAAGAACTTTTCATGAATCCACTATCCATGGATACCTGTTTTGCAACCCTATTTTCTGTTAACCCAGTATTTCTATACAACAAATTCCCTTTGCAAGGCTTGTCTTCAATAGCAAATAGACAGTTATAAATACCCGAAGCATAAATGAGGTAAGTCATATAATTCAAAATGAGTCTATCGTAGTTAGCAAGGTGTAGAATTTGCATAATTTGATTTCAGACGTGGAATGGCATTCATAAAAGCATTGCAAACTTTTGGGAATGCTAAGCGAACACAACTTCCTGAGGTGTCTCTGAAGCAGTATGAACATTCCTTTGTTCTTGAAATCCCCACTGGGAGTTGGGATGCACCTAGGTATTATTAGGCACTTATATATATTTTTTTCCAACAATTGGTATTTAAGTACTTAAAATATTAAAACACCAGGTAATAGATTCTCAGGGATGTTTATTGCAATCGAGGCATAAAATAGGCATAGGAAGTTTGTATACCGTATAGGTTGGTTTATTTGATGTGCAATGCCAAATGTACCTAATTGATGCTGCCTGATCCAGCTTTATATTGCATCTCTGGATTATACAGTCACATCCTCTATGTATTGAGTAAAACATATTTGCTACCTAGTGGGCAGCAGAAGTCAATTCTATACGCTTGAAGTAATGTGCAAATAAGTCTGAAAATGATTCAGTAATAATTACATAAAGATCCCAAACCCTGAAATAATGACTTAGTCATCCTGAAGAGTAGAGATAGAATTAGCAAAAAAAAAATACCTTAAGGAAATAGTAAGATAGACACCTTTCTCAGTATTTTGGAAAATTAACCATGTTGGCATTTTAAAAGAATATTTCAGTCCTTATTCCATTCATATTTCTCCCAGGAATTGTATGAATTTATAGTCCTTACTAATTCAAATCCCATATATTCTAAATACCTTCATCTAAGGAAAAAAGGGCCAGTTTCTTATGGCAAAAATAAATTTTTGGCACCAGTAACAAAGAAAAGCTTTACAATGGAGAAGTAAGCGTCCTTTCTGTATCATATTGCAAATACATGAATTATAAAGATTTTTCAGTTTTGCTTCTATATTCTAAAACTGTAAGTGCAAGAATTATGTAGCATTATATTTTTATAAAGCATGGCATTCGCAAACTCTTAAGTTTGAGAGAAGAGAAATTAATGGTAGAAAAATAACAATAATATGCCCAAACCAATTTCTCAGAACAAATTCACTTAACAACTCTGTTTACCTCCAAAATGGATGCTGGTTATCTTTTGCAGGTAATACTACAATAAAATAAATTAATGTTCATAAAGCATCTGCTTTTTACAGACCTACAGGTGAAATATGGGAGACAGAAATACTTGAAGAGACATTCTTGTGCTCTTTATAATTGTGTCATTGGAAAGAACAGCAGATTGGCAGTATGAAATTACTTATTTTATGTGCAGCTTCTGTATGTAGATGTGTGTATGCATATATATATTTTTATAAAGCATTTCATTATGAGAAGTTACTTGGAATAAGAAACATGGTTATTTGAGGCCAATTTTTAAGTATGACCTATTAAGTATTGAATGCTTCTAACTCATGTAAAAATAGCTATTATTTCACATTTTTATGTGCCTTTACCTAACCTTTTTTAATCCTGGCAGAAAATTATCTGTTATTTTGTAGAGACACATGGTCAGCTTCTGCCCTCCTATCAGATCACCCTGGAAATTTTAACTTAATATCTAGTCATTAAACTTTGTTTATAAAGTCTGGGATATGGATTTTTTATTATTAAAGAAAACATATTTCAGTAATTTGCATTAGGTAACAGATTTTTTTTTTAAATTACCAGTAAGCGTTCAAAGTGGAAAGACAATCATCAGTTACACACTTTACCAACTGTAATTTGGCATTCTGTTTGATAAAGTAGTTTTCCACAGTGCAGAACATTTCATCAATATTCACTCCACATTGAGAGCATTCTTATCTATATCTGTAATAGAATAGGAGTCCTATTCCTAAGTTTAAATTCCTGCTGCAGTAAGTTTTTATTCAGACACAGAATGTATCTTTTTTTTATTACTAACTAGCACACGGGCAGATTCTAATCTAATCACACATCATATTGAAAAGTTCATTCTGGACATTTGAAATTGAAATTTATCTCAGCATACTTGTACTTATATTATTAAATGAGTCTGACGGATTTGGGAAAAGTAGAGATCCTACATATTTTTATCCTATCTTCTATTTGCATTTCATTAAAACATGTTAAGTAATGACATTGGGACTTATTTAGCCTCAGACAGCTGGCAAGCTACATCATGTGAGAGAGCTGCAAAAAAATCCTGAAAATAATCAAGTCACCCTGTCTTGGTGCTGCAGTATGCAATGACACTGCATCCTTTCTACGGAGTACCATTCATAGCATATTGATTCATCATCACAACATGACATTATAACATCCTTTACTTTCCCACCTACCCTTTTCCAACTGCAGAAAAGAGCAGAAGAGGGTATTCTCCAGCTTACTGTCTTTAAATACCTGCAATTTTCAGATTCTAGCAGGCATAATTATAAGTAAATATGAGTCACAGAGGCTTATATGTTAATGGATGAGTTTGTTCTTGTACTTTTTGCTTGTATCAGGCAGCAGCGGGAAGTAAGTGCATTTCCCACATTATTGTTGCTGTACATTCCAAAACAGAAACAGGTTCATGATAGCCTTGAAGAATACTATGGGGCCCATAAGCTACATGATGAGATTTTTTGTGTGAAAATACATAAGGAGCTCTAGAGAAGAACATTTTCCATCCTTCCATATTTTAACTATTGGAGCTTTCAAATCAATATACTGTTAGTGAATCTTTGAAAATGTATTTAGAGTTTAAAGATCACTATATAGAGAACCAAACTCTTATAACTAGAAATATTAGGATCATAGCCTACCACTGATTTTAATGCAAAATTCTGATGGATTCAGTGAGGGTTCTGTAAGCCATGATCTGTCTTGTGCAACAATAGGAGAAAGAGAGGATCGTAACACTGTTACGAAATCATGCTACCTTAGTCTAGATTTTTTGCTGAACATTCCACTTGCTACCCCCTCAAGTAAAGTGTCTTTCAGAGCCTGAGGCCTGGTTTTTGTTATACCCATGTTT
The DNA here is from genome assembly GCA_013399475.1 of Chauna torquata. Lineage (NCBI taxonomy): Eukaryota > Metazoa > Chordata > Aves > Anseriformes > Anhimidae > Chauna > Chauna torquata. The sequence continues at coordinate 10,295 of VXAL01009435.1, read as the reverse complement.
TACCACAATTCTAAGAAGCTGCACCCTGTAGCATGCAGTTATCTTAACTTTCAGTCTGCTTAATGTATGGAGGAAGTTTATTCAGAGCTTTTAGATGCTCAAGCCACTATACATGAATTACTTAAGATTACGAAATACTTAGCAGTCTTGTTAGTTACTTGACAGCTAAAATGAAAGAAGTTCTATGTATATATATATATAAAATATATATACACATACACACACACATATATATGTAGATGGATTTACACCTACATCTAGAATTTAGCAAAATTCTAATGCCTCCCTTTTCTTTCTCTTATTTTCAAGGAATTACTACAGTTCTAACGATGACTACTTTAAGCATCAGTGCACGCCATTCTTTGCCCAAAGTGTCCTATGCTACTGCCATGGATTGGTTCATAGCTGTGTGCTTTGCCTTTGTCTTCTCTGCACTTATTGAGTTTGCAGCTGTCAACTACTTTACCAATCTTCAGACTCAGAGAGCAATGAGGAAGGCAGCAAGGGCAGCAGCACTGGCAGCAGCACTATCAGCAGCAACTGTACCGGCAGAGGACGAGATTGTCTCGGTAATTGCTTGCTTTTCTGATAATAAGTATCATATAGGAAGAGGCAGCTGAGGTAGTGAATGTGAAACAATATTGACGTGATCTTGACCTGAAACAGATTATGTAACTAGATCATATCTATTTATCAAAGACATTGTTCTTATTTCAGAAAATGAAAGACTTCATTTATTCATACTGTTTATTTTAGTTTGTTATATGATTTACTAGAGAGAGATTCATTTGGTAAGATACTTAAGGAAAGACATTAGACTGTTACCCATAATACTTTCCTTGAGCAATGCTGTAGGCATTGTGGTCAGGCGGCTGTGTCATTCTCTGGGTAAGTGTGTAGAATTTGTAGGACACTGTGCAGTGCAACGAACACATGGATTGGCCAGATGATTATGGGATCGCTGTAGTATACTGGCACATACCATAAGTGGGTCATCTGGAAGAAGCGAAATTAGCCTTTACATAAACTTGGCATCTGTTACTTTCATAAAAATCTGCGTTGGTGGAAGCTTGGGGAAAATAAAAAGCATAAATGTAAGGATTAGGGATGGATTTCACTACATGTGACAGACAAGAAAGCTTTCTAGTATCAAAAAAACTTATGCTGGAATTGCTTGTAAGTAGTATTCCTTACATCTTGGGTTAAGTAATTAATGTTGTTTCACAACATATGTTAATATATTTATCAGTATAGCCTTCCTGTTTTCAGAATCAGTTTTACTACCACATTTCCCATTTTGAGAGGAATAACAGAATTTGAATGACCTGTGCAAAACCATTGAGGCTATACTTGAATAGGGAAGTCAACGTAAAGGCTGTTGAACATCAGGGCAACACCTTACCCATCATATGGTCATTTTTCCACATTTGCTTGTAAAAAACAGTTAAACTTGTAACATTTAGGTACATTCAAACTGTTAAATTTATAATTAATAAGTTCCATGTAATACCTCAACCAAAGCTACAAAGCATCTTGCTAGTGGTCCTTATTGGACCAACTAGTCTTCCTCAATCTGACTGGGAAGCAACGGGCTTGTAAACCATATTGCATTTTACTTACTTTTTTTTTCTGAATATTGAAAAAAAATTGAAAACACTCTAAGATATTATAAGAAAACAAAGACATGCATTTTATTTTCACTAAATACGTAAATGGTAAAAGAATCAAATCTTTATACATTTTAACTCAGAACCACAGATTTTAAGTGCAATTATATAAAGAAAATACAAAAGAAAGGTCCAAAAAAAATTGAGAAGAGCTTGGATGCAAGTGTTCACAGAATTGTGCGCTGGTTTTAAAATGACAGCAGAACGACTGACTTAGTTTTGGTAGTATTTGCAACTTTCACATCTACGTTTACTTTAACTAGTATATAAAAGTTTTATAATCTTATTTAAACCTTACAAAAAAACAATGAGAGAAAAAGAGAGCATGTATTTGCTAATATTTAGAACATGCCTCCTCCCCCCTCCCCAATATCATATTTGACTGAGAAATACTCTGGATTGAGTGAGAAGAACGCTGTAACTGTGGAATAGTGCAAAATGAGAAAAATAGCATTAAGACTGAAGGAACTTTAAAATGTAGTAAAGCTGCAGTTAAAAAAAATTATTCTTTTTGTTGACTTTTTTTGAGGACAAGCTATGAGAAATGTGGCTAAAGAGATCACTTAGCATCATGTAGCTTGAGGAAGATACTGATAGTTGCTATGTAAAGGAGAGAAACGACAATCTTTCCTATACACACTTTCTTATTCAAGTTAATCACAGTGAGGTTTCCAAGAAGGGGGAAAAGAAAAAAATGAAGCTACATTTGTTCTATTTATGTCCCTGCTGAGCGATACAAAAACTTGGTTTGGGCTACTCTGCACATGCTACTGCTAGTGAGTTCACAGCAGATGCTAAAAATCCCCACACAACCCACAAGATCTCTAGAGGACAACTGTTTCAAAAACAACCCTCTGTGTATGCCTAGATATACTCGAACATACTCCTGATGGCTGGAGCTGCTCCACTACGTGTGGGTGAGATTTAGGTGTTCTCTGTATCGTTGCAGAGAAGCTAAGCACAAATTTAAAAATTGCTGTTGAACAAGATAATAAAAGAAAAAAAAAACATTAAGATCTCAAGTTTCCTTATCAAGGGCTGCACCCACAAACAAGCACAGAGCCAAACTCAAGACACAACTTCCTCATTTTATGTTTTCCTGTTAGTTTTTCCAAGTAAAAGCAAGCAAAAATCAAATATTAAAAACATCTAGCACTCTGCAACCATTTCCTCAAAAAATTACAACTAGCTAATAACAGAGAGATTTAGAAAAGAAGATGAATCAGTATCAAGGTCCTAAGGTAAACTCATTCTCTAAAGCAGTCCACAGGATCCACAAAATGCTATTGTCCTACTCTTGCTCAGAGCTCATATTATCTAAAATAGTAATTCTGAAGCCTTCTAAGTCCACCAC
>VXAL01009434.1:0-32220 GCA_013399475.1 Chauna torquata | reverse complement strand
TTTTTTTTTTTTTAAAGAAAAAAAAACATTTTAATTCTTAATTTTATTTTGGTTATTATTTTTCATAACACTTCATATAGCGGTGACTTGTAACCGAGAAGGAATTTGCATCAGGAGGAAATCTATTTATGCACTGGGGAGGGTGGGAAAGGGGATATTTGTTTTCTGGGTTTTTTTGCTAGAGTTAGAGAAATAAAAGTATCTAAGAAACAACGTGATGTCAGTGTCTTTTGTACGGAGTTGACCTCAGATAACAATTTTAATATTGGACCGACCAGAGTGGACAGACAGCTATAGCATTTCACCTGTGCAGGAAGGACCTTGCCCATAGCTCGGTCCATGGCTGGAGGCACGCTCCCCCCCTCTCCCTGTTTTGGGGGGTTTATTTTCCCGTTAGGGTTTATTTTAGATGCAGTTGCTCAACAGTCAGCTCTTATGGAAGGGAAAAAAAAAAAAAGCATTTGTACCTGGCAAGACTGTACAAAACCAATGAATAGAAGCGTCCGGTTTGTAAACGGAGCTGCTCCTTGCGGGCTCTCCCGAGGGACGCGGGTGGCTCGGGGGTGGCACACGCCCCGCAGGGAGCGTCCCCCCCGAGGAGCCGCTGCGAGGCCGTTAATGATTTGCAGGATGACGTGGGGACTAAAGGCCTTTCCAAGGGTCACTGCCGGGAAGCGCGTGGAAGGGCGGCCGCCCTCGCCTGGCCTCACCCAGCCCACCGCCGGCAAGATGGTGACTCTGACCGACTTCCAGCGTAAGCGGGCGCGGGGTGGCCACGGGGATGCTCGGCGGGGAGCAGGACGTGCCGTGGGGATGCTCCCAGCTCCGCGCTGGGGCTGGAGGCTGCTGGCTGGGGAGGCCGGGGCGGGGAGAGGGGATGGCGGTGTGAACCCCGTCCTGGTGCGGGGGGCACAGGGGGAGCCCGGCTGGGAGGTGGGTGCTGCGCCTCGGCGGGGGCTGGCGGCGTGGAGGGCTCTGCAGAGGGAGCAGCACCGTGGGGCTGGGTCTGCCCTCGCTCTCTGCCCCTGATTTGCGTGAGGAAAGGCAACCAGGGAGGTGCCCAGCTCCTCGCCTGCCTGGCAGAGCATCTCCAGCCTCTCCCAGCGCCTGCTGCACCGGCAGCCTTTGTGCAACTGTTCAGGCAAATGTCAGAGATGACCTTCCCATTTATTTTTTCTTTCGGTTTTATTTTGTATTTGGCATGCCCAGAGGAGTTTCTAGGGTGCCCAGCAGCCTGCCCAAGGCTGTGGCAGGTGGAAAGGCTTTGGAGACGACAGGACTTTTTGGGGAGGGAATGGGATGGGGAGGTCCTGAGAACAGCAACCACAGCCCAAGGGGGACCCAAGCTGTGTGCCCAAGCCCTCGTCTCAGCCTGTCCTCCACAGGGATCGGCGTGGGACTGGTTGGCTTTGGCATCTTCTTCATCCTCTTTGGGATGCTCTTGTACTTTGACTCGGTGCTCCTGGCCTTTGGGAACGTGAGTATGGCACAGCTGCGGGTGCCTGGAGCAAAAGGGCCATCCGAGCAGGGCTCCTCTCACCCATCCCTGTTTCCTCCTCCCAGATCCTCTTCCTCTCCGGCTTGGTCTTCATCATCGGCTTCAGGAGGACCTTCACCTTCTTCTTCCAGAGGCAAAAGCTGAAAGGCACCAGCTTCTTCCTGGGGGGGGTCCTCATCATCCTCATGCGGTGGCCACTCTTGGGCATGCTGCTGGAGGCTTACGGCTTCATCACCCTCTTCAGGTCTGTCCTGTGGCACCCGGCCACTGCGGCACAGGGTGGGTGCATGGGGCAGGAGCCAGGCGAGACGCTGCTGCCACAGCCACCTCCACACCCTGCACGGCCAAATCCGTGCCACCAGCATCTGCCACGGGGCAAAACAGCCCCGCAGCTTGCTGACCGTGGCACCACCGTGGGCACAGCGCAGCTCCCTGCAGCTCCCCAGCACCACACAGACCCCGCTGCCCACTTAACAGAGCCTTTTGTTTTGGTGCAGGAGTTTTTTCCCGGTGGCTTTTGGGTTTTTGGGCTCGCTGGGAAACATCCCCATCCTGAGCAAGGTGAGCAGGGCACTGGGCAGGGTTTTCACCTACGGATGTGGTGCTTGGGGTTTGCAGTCCTTGGGTGATATAAATTGCTGGCACTGCTGAATTAAATCATCGTGTACGTACGGGGGAAAGTCACCACGGTCTCCCCGCAGCTCCCAGAGGATGCACTGAAGTATTTTACCACCAATCAAGTACTGTCCCTGTTGCAGCTCTTGCAGAAGCTGGGAGACAGCAGCTCCATGGTGTGACCACGGATGGGTCAAGTCGCCAGAGACGGGGCAGTGCGGGTGAGCGCTGGGTCCTGCTCGCCCACCGGGAGCTGCCGCCCCGGGAGTCGGAGCCAGCCTGGCTGCAGGGACGATGCCTCGCAGGCTGCGCCAGGCAGGCTTTGTAATTTTTTTTTTTTTTTTATCTTCCCCTGTTGAGAGTTGGATTTAATTAAAAAATGTGTCTGAGACCAAATCCGGCCTGTGCTCCCCTCCTGGGGCTCGGTGCCTGCTCCAGCTCTGGCTCCTCTTAGCGCCACCGAGAAGCACCATGGCTGCAGCTGGAGGTGGCACTGGGACCTTCCCATGGCCGTGGCTGGAGATGGCATGGGGACCTTCCCACGGCCATGGCTGGAGGTGGCACAGGGACCTTCTGGTGGCCCTGGCTGCCTTCCCACGCACCCAGCAGGGCTGTGGGCTGCGGCAAGCAGAGCCCAGGGAGCAGCGAGAGAGGGCAGAGGAGGTTAGGAAAACACCCATTAAACCACATTAACTTTTCATGACCTGGTCAGAGGAGAGTAAATTACCCCCTTTCAAATCCTGTGACCATGAAAAAGCAAATGACATCTGAGGTTGTTAATTAATTGAGAGATGCTGGGGTGGGAGGGGGGCTGAAGCACTTGTAGGGAAGCGTGCAGACGCAGAGCTGCTGTCTCGTAGTGCTATCAGCCAGCACTCATGCTTCCCGCAGCCCCATTTCCCGTGGGATGCACCAGGGAGGGAGCAGGACTGGATGTACTGGTGGCAGCATGGTGGCTCTGGTGGTGGAGCTGGCTCAGGGGCAGCTGGGACAGCTCTGGGCAGGGGACGACTCGGGCACCCCGTGCCTGCCCACCGCCGGGCTGGGTGCTGTGTGAGGGCTAGGGACAGAAAGGGGCTGTTTTGGATGGCTGCGGAGGGCTAGGGCGGTCAGATGAGTTTAAAGGAACTATTTTGCATGGGGTGCAGAAGATCCTCTCTCCGGGAACAGCACTGCCAGAGAACTGGTTAGATAACTCAGCAGGTCTGCAATCAGAGGCACGAGCTAAACGGACAAGAGCCAGGTTTCTATGAGTACTTGGGAAGCTGGGTGCAAGTCATGAGTTTAATTAAACCAGGGCAATCACATCAAAGCTGGTCCCTGTGCAGATAGCCTTCTTAAATTGCAAGAATTAATTAACGAGTTTGAGTTAAACCTGTTCCCTCTTGACTGAAGCCCAACCTAAGTGAGCTGGTGGCACTTGGCAGGTATTGCACCGGGGCCGAGGGTTGCGCTTGCTTTGCAGCAGGTGAAGGCAGAGCTGGGAGCGGCTCTGAGAGCTCAGCTGACGTGGGGTATCTCATTTGGGCACCCAAAGCCCGGCCCCAGCACCCAGGCTGAGCCCTGGCTCACAGAGGACGAGCTCTCCAGCAGGTATAAAGCAGGGCAGCCCCTGGGGGCTGGGCTTGTTCTGCAGCACTGGGAGCTCTGTGTGTGGGAAGCTGCTCCTTGCTGCTGCTTTGGAGGGGCTGCCTTTAGTTTGAGTGTGGATTGCTAGCTCTTCTTCCCTTCTTGAAAGCCTTCTCTGCTGTTTCCTGGTGTGAGCTTGGCTGTGGGTAGGAGGAAAGGAGAAGGGGGACTGGTCCTGCTGGCATCAGGGCAACATTTGGTGATAAAGCAGCAGGGTGTGGAGCAGAGCAAGAGCTGGGTGGCCGCTTGGAGAGGAGAAATCGGCTCAGGCATCACAGGCTCGGACATCACGCAGGTAAGTGAGGGCTGCAGTCTCCCTAGCACATAGCTGTGATGTTTGTCTTTGCTCCATCCCAGCTGAAAACCTGCATTTGGGCTGCAGAGCAACTTTTCACGGCCAAGCTTCATCTTCAGGGAGCTACCAGAAGACAGAGGAATGGTCCTGGAGAGACATCATGCACACCGCTGTGTAATTCTCCGTGTTTAAGCCCACATCCTCATGGCAGCTGTGAGCTGCCTCTGGGACAGAGCAGGCGCTGCTCTCCTGGGGCTGTGTCTGAGGCCTCCTGCAGGGGAATGTTTTCCCTCTGGTTCAGCAAACTGCTATTTCAATGTGCCCTGCTGGAGCAGCTTTGGTTTTAAGAAAACACTTTGGGTGAAGCCCTGGCTCTGCTGACGTCAATGGCCGAATTCCCCCTGGTGCTGGTGCAATTCAGAGTCTCCTCTCAGTCCTTCCCAAAAGTTGCTTTCATGCTTCAGCTCTTCAGTCATTTGGAACAAGGATCCTCATGAGCCTAATGGTGGTTTTTTTTTTTTTTTTCCTCCTCCAAGCAACAAACTCAGAGTAGAGAAATGTGAAAAATGTGTGGAAAGAACAGAAACGCATCTACCTTTGCATTGTTTTAAAAGATCCCTCAAGAAAGAAGGCTATTTACTAAAACTTCCTAATGATGTTGCTTAGAGAGGGATGGTTACGAGTACTAAGTTCAAATTTTAAGTGCCCTTGTTCAGATCAGCCCAACATTAGAGAGGAACACGATTTCCTTGCAGGAAAGCATTTGTTTCTTTTTGGAAAGCATTTTCCTTGAATTCACTCTTAGCTCAATCATTTGGCTCCTTGAAAGCAGGCAGGAAATAACTTAAGAGTTATTTCCAGATGAGCTGCTCTTTATAGGATATGCAACTGTATGAAACCCTCTGCAGCAACCTGCAGCAGGCTTCCGACAGCAGCACACAAATCAACCAGGGGAAATTGCAGCCTTGCCTGATGGCCTCTTAAGTTGTTGCAAATTCAGGTTAAGAGAAGCTTTGGTGAGCAGAGCTCCCTGATGCTTTAAGGCTGCATGGGAAGAGCTCAGCATCCTCCCTGCAGGTCTGGTCTCCCAGAGGGCAGGGGATAAAATCAGTGAGGTCTCAAAGCAGCTGATGTCCCTGTGGCTGTCCTTCCCGTGCTGCTCTCCAGCAAGCTTAGCAGTGCTCCTTCCCCCTCCCCTGCTTCCTATGGCTCTGTGCACAAACGCACCCTTTGCTGGTTATTTAAAGCCCTGTGTCAGGTATTTCCATCGCTGCTCCCGTGCACCAGCTGCTCATCCTGTTGTTGGTGGAGGTGGCTGGAAAATGCCTTGCAGGGATTTTCCTTGCACAGAGGAAGGTGCCGTGCACCGAGGGGCATCCTCCAGCCCTGGTGCTCCCCTGCATGCCCTGGGGCTAGCACCGGCTGCTGCAAGGCAACGGCCCTCGGTCCTTCTGTGGCTCCCCTGCCATGGGCAAGTTGGTTTTGCCTGTTTAAGCCTTGGTTTTTCTGCAAAGGGGCTGTGGTGCCCTGGCAGGGATAGGCTGTCTTCCCTGGGGACCAGCACTGGGCAATGCTGCCTGTCCCCGTACCCGCAGCCCCCTGCCTTTCCCAGCTGCTTCCTGCTCTGGTGGCCCCAGGGAGAGGAGTCTGTCTGTCCCTCCTGCGGGAAAGCCAAGCCCAGAGCTGTACCCTGAGATTTCAGCATCTAAGGTTCCTCGGGGTCCTGTGGACATGCTCTCCCCTGGTCAAAGCAGAGCTGGAAATGCTGGAGCCCCATGGCCCTGTGCCCTGGGATCACCTTCCCCAGGCTGACGTGGCCCTTTTCGAAGTCACACTGCAGCCCCAGCCCCTCCTTCAGGGACCTGGGCTCTGCAAAGCAAACGAGCCCGTGGGATGCCCGGGAAGGGGATTTATGCCCAGTGGCTCCTTGCCAGTGGCCGGGCTGCTGCCTCCTGACCCCGCTGCAGCCCGCACCAGGGGCACGAGGCTGCCCCCAGTGACGCAGCATCAGGGCCCAGCGTGGGAAAAGACGTCAGGGCCAGGGAGAGCGGGGCCGTGGCCCGTGTGGGGCAGCGTGGCCAGTGGGGGTTGAACCTCGGTGCCCACCAGGTTCAACCTTCCCTGGCTCCAAATGCTGCAGCCAAAATCCCCAGGGCAAGGAGGCTGTGAAGCCCCAGTTTTGGAGGGGAGGTGCCTGTAGCTTGTGGGGTGTCTTCCTTGCCCCCCCAGCATCCACGTCCCCTGGACAAATCCTGGCTGCAGCAGGAGTGCGCTGGCGTGTTTGCGTAGCTGGGGGTTTCAAGGAAGGGGCAAGTGTATCATCAGGTTTCTTCCGAGAACATTTTTATTGCTGTTGCAGTAATTTCCCATCGAGGTTCCTTGAGGTCAAGTGCTGGGCTTGGAGCCACGGGGCGTTTTTCAGCACACGCACCCCCCGCACCCCCCCTGCACACCAGAGCCCCAGCCTGGGCTGGGTGCTGAGCAGGGAACTGCAGCCATGCATGAGCTGGGGGCCAGCAACACACCTTGTGGGAAGGAGTCCTCTGCTGCTACTGGTTTTGAGCAGCTCAGCTTGCTGTCTGCATCACCTGTGCATCCCCTTGGCACGTTTCCCTTCCAAAACGCAGGGCTGGGTGCAGCAGATCGGGCACCCCCAGCTGTGCTGAGCTCCTCCACACCCCGCCTGTGCGGGGCAGAGAGCAGACCGCAGCTCCTGACCAGTGTGCCTGGTCAACATGATCAACAGCTCCAGTGAGTTTAGCTCTTCTCTGCCCCAGGCTCTGCTCCCTTGCTGGTGTGACTAAGTTGGGGGGGGGTTCTCCCTTTGCCGTGCTCAGAGCAGCCCCCACAAGGACAGCAGGGTCTGGTGGGCTTGCAGTCAGTGTCTGTGTGGCCGAGGGGCTGCAGTTGCTCTTCCTATCCCTGGCCCTTTGGCAAATCCCCATCCTCCTGCTCTCCTCTTCCCCTGCTCAGCTCAGGGCAGCCTCCTTTGCAGCACAGCCAGGCTAGACCTGAGCCACCACCTGTGTCCCCATCACCAACCAGCTCTCCTGACTGACACCAGCAGGCGCTTGGCCCGTGCCCTGCAGATGCCCGGTGCCGACACGTAGCAGCGCTATTAACTGCAGGGAGCGTGGGTTAGCAGCTCCCAGCTATTCACAGCTGCCCCTGCCAGCCCCGCTTGCTGGCTGTGCCCACACGCAACTGTGCTGCCCTCCCTGGGGTCCATCACAGGCAGCCCCCAGCTACCTGCACGGTGCTGCCTGCAGCATCCCCAGCCCCCCCTTGGCCAGCGGGGAGGAGAAACCCACAGGGAGGCAGAAACCCAGGCTATAAAAGCACCCTCCCCTTTGGGATGCAAAGAAGCTGTTGGCAAAGGAGGAGGCTGTCCTGGATGTGCGCGATGCAGGCAGGACACAGCAGGAGGGTGCAGCAGTATCTGGTCTTCGTGGCCGTGACCTGGGGTGCCAGCTTCTTCCACTCACCAGCCCAGGCTTTGCAGAGGTAGCAGCCGTGCATGTTGCTAGTGGACCGTGATGTGCTGGGTCTTGCTGTCTCCCCTTGTTTCCCGGTGCTCAGGATGGTGCTGAGGAGCCAAGAACTCCCCTCCTGTGGTACCTGGCGCAGCTCTGCTCCTCCAGACCCACTGGGAAACCCCTTTCCTCCTCCTTTTCTCTTTTGCGCTCGCACATCTCACCTTCTTTGCTTCTCTTCCCCTCTCCCTTTGAGCACCACGTGGCTTAGCAGCATCTCTGCCTCCAGAATAACCCACGAGGCCAAGGTGATGCGTTTCACCCACTATACCAATGAGCCAAGCCTCAGGCTGGACTCAGCGTGTGGCCTCTGTGCCACCAAAGCCTGGTGTCGGGGGGGTACCTCCTGCAGCAGCCACCCTCGGGGGTCCCCTCCCTGTGCTGCCGTACCCCGAGTGCCGCATCCCTGCGTGGGGCTGGCGGGGAGCGGGACCCACGGGGGCCTGGCTGCGGCCCCACGGCACGGGGAGCTGCAGGGAGCTGCTGCCACCTAGAGCCACCCGGCTGGATCTCCCAGGGCAGGGGAGGAGGGAGTTGGGGTCTCCTGTGGGTGCCCGGGTGCTCCCTGGCCCCCCAGCCCTCTCCTCTGCCCGCAGGATCGCGCTGCGGAGGATGCCCTCCATCCGCCAGACGCTGCAGGAGATGGGCGTGAAGGTGTCGGACGTCTTCCCCGAGTTGAGGCAGAGCAGGCGCAGCGGCGTGGCCGGCCCCCGAAACGGGACGGCTCCCACCCTCCTCACCAACTACCTGGATGTGGGTCCCTCCCTAAGCGGAGGCTTGTTGCCCCCCCGGGTGCCACCAGCTGCAGGAGACGCGGTTCTGCCCCCAAAATCCTGAGTGCTGGCTGGCTGGGCTCTCCTGTCTGAGCCATTCACCCCAAGGAATGGTCCCTGTGCTGTGCTTCTTCCAGACCCAGTATTTCGGCGAGATCAGCATCGGCACCCCCGCGCAGACCTTCAAGGTGGTCTTTGACACGGGCTCGGCCAACCTGTGGGTGCCGTCCTGCAAGTGCTCCCCCCTCTACAGCGCCTGCGGTGAGTCCCGGAGTGGGGGCACAGCCGGACTCCGGGGCTGACCCCCTCCAGCCTCAGCTCTGCCCCTGACTTCCCAGTGCATGCGGATGAATCCCTTCATCTCGAGGGATGCTCAGAGCCCTTCACCTTTGCCCAGCGGGGTCTCATTGCTGTGGGGTCTCCTGGCGCCGGGGCAGGCTGGGTTCATCTTCCCCCAGAGGCTGGGGGAGGGACCACCAGCTGGTCCTGCTGCCCCCTCCCTGGCTGTCTTTGATGCACTTCTGCCTCTCCCCAGTCTCCCACAGCCGCTACGACTCCTCCAAGTCGCGGACGTACATAGCCAACGGCACAGGCTTCGCCATCCGCTACGGGACGGGAAGCGTCAAAGGCTTCCTCAGCCAGGACGTCATCATGGTGAGTGCACACCTGAATTTTGGAGCAAGTGTATCCACAAGGAGATGCCCACGTGTGGCTCTGCTCCCCTCTATGTGCACAGCCAGTTATCCAAGAATAGGGGGGCTCTGCTGGTTTTTGGCCCCCCGGCTCCCTGCAAAGACACTTGTGCCCTTCCCCAGGTATCGGACATCCCCATCATCCAGGTCTTTGCTGAGGCCACAGCGCTGCCTGCCTTCCCTTTCATCTTTGCCAGGTTTGATGGGGTCCTGGGTATGGGCTACCCCAGCCAGGCCATCGATGGCATCACCCCCGTCTTCGACCGGATCCTCTCCCAGCAGATCCTCAAGGAGGACGTGTTTTCTGTCTACTACAGCCGGTGGGTCTCGTCGAGCTGCAGAGGTGTCTGTTTTGCAGGGCATGGGCGTTGCAATCGCAGCGGTGCTGCGGTCACGTCTCAGGACTGGGAAGAAGCCATGGATGGGGCTGTGGGACCTGGGCTGGGTGGAGGGCACGGAGAAGGTGCCCGGAGGAGCTGGGGTGGAACAAGGCAGCACAAGAGGCAGAGCTGGGTGGGTGCCCACCTGAAGCTGCTAAGCAGGGACGGCTGCTCCCCACTCGTCTGTCACCGTCGGTTTGCACAAAGCCTCCGGCTCTGCTAGTGGGGCTGGAACCATCAAAGCTGGGAGTGAATTTAGTGCTTCACCTAACGGCAAAACTGAAAAAAAAAAAAAAAAAATTGAAGAAAAACCTGCGCCAGCAAACCTTTCTGCTTCGTTTCTAGCCCCAAGCTGTTGTGCCCCAGCATCCCCCCTTCCAGCAGCACTAAAACCCACAGAAGCAGAGGAAGGGCCCTTTCCTGGCAGACCAGGACTGCTGGTCCCCCCCAGTGCTGCACACCAATCGTGGGTGCAGCAGCCTGACAATGTGCAACAACAAACAGCCCCACAAGTGCATGCTTAAAGCAGAAACTGTAGCTCTTTATCTCAACTAAAGATGGATTCATCAATAACAAGTCCTAAGGATGCTAGCTGCAATTGCAGCCTCATCTGGGTGCTGCTAGGGTGCCCTCAGCACGCTGGGACGCAGCCACCTGCAGACCACAGGCTTACAGAGCATCTCTCTCTTTGCAGAGCTTCGAAGTAAGAAGACGAAAAGCACGAGCTCTCTCGAGGCAGCACCCACTAACAGGCACCGCGCACCCCGGCACAGCAGACCCTGGTGCTGGCCCCTACGAGCTCCGGTGCTGCAGCAGCCGCACAGCAGGCTCTGCCCACACGCCTGCCCCCCAGCACCCACCTGCTCGGGCACCCGTGTGCTGCAGCCCTTGATCTGATCCTGCAGGCTTGCACCCTCTGGACTAACCTGCGATTTCTCCCACTCCGCCTCACGCTCTGCTGCTGCTCCCCGGGATGGCAGCACTGCATGCCACTGCTCCCTGCCCTGGGAATTTCAGGGACCCCAAGTGAGGGGGGAGTCACCCCGCTGTGTTTTGCACCCTAGGAACTCTCCTCTGAAACCTGGCGGGGAAATAATCCTTGGAGGCAGTGACCCAGCCTACTACACCGGGGACTTCCACTACCTGAGCGTCAGCAAGAGCGGGTACTGGCAGATCAGCATGAAGGGGTGAGGACAGGGAGCGCCTCTGCACAGCACCGGCCGAATCCTGCAAACCAGCCTGGGCATGTGAGGGTGGCCCTGGGAAAAGTGTGCTGGGGGAGTGGGAGCTTTCCCCCCTGGAAGGGAGGGAGCGGGGTCCGTTCCTCTGGCACAGAGCCCCACTGCGATGAGCATCACCTGAGCATCATCGTGCTGGGGAATGCGGAGGGGGAGGCACCGTGGGTTGATTCAACAGGGAAGCTGCAGTGAAAGAATTTAACCCCCTTTAGCCTGCAGCAGTAGCGTGAGACACTGAAACAAGTCTGCTTTGTTCAGTTTAAAAAAATAAAAAGACACATGTTGAAGCTTGGCTTTCACATTCGAGAAGCTTGAAGGTGCCCCTGGAGGGTTTGTGTGCTGGAGGCACTGGGAACAGCACATGCTCTGCTTGGCTGGTGATTCTGGCCAAAGAAGCCCTCAGAGCTGAGCTGCGGCTGCCACAGGAGGCCCAGGGTCACCCCTCTCCCCTCCTGCTCCAGGGTGTCTGTAGGGGCTGAAATTTTGTTCTGCAAGGAAGGCTGCTCAGTGGCCATCGACACTGGAGCATCCTACATCACTGGCCCAGCCGGCCCCGTGTCCGTGCTGATGAAAGCCATGGGGGCAGCAGAAATGGCTGAAGGAGAGGTGAGCAAAGCCCTGCTCTGTGTCCCTGTCCCATACCCCAGCCCATCCCTGGGCTCAGCGCTTCCTTTTCCTCCTGCAGTACGTGGTTGACTGTAACCAAGTCCCCCAGCTGCCCAACATCTCCTTCCACCTGGGTGGGAAGGCGTACGCGCTCAGCGGCTCAGCCTACGTCCTCCGGGTAAGCCGCGTCCTTCCGTGCGGGTGGGAGGGCAGGGATGGGACAGCCATGGGGAGAGCAACGCAGCTCGTGCTGTAGCTCTCCTGGGGCGTCCTGCACTGTGCTGCACCCTCCTGGCTCTCCCAAGGCAGCTGTGATGAGCCCCAGAATGATGCTTCTCATTTTTTCCCCAAACTCTGCTGTTCAGCAGAGAGATCCTGAGCCAGATCAACCTGTTGCTGCTTCCTGGGGGGGTTGTGAGCAGATTTGAGGTGAGCAGCAAAGAGCAGAGACAGGCAGGAGGAAGGGAATTCAAGGCCAAGTGCAAGGTGTTGGACTGGGGATGGGACGCTGCACCAGAAATCTCCCTCCTGGCACCTCTGCCATGGGGTCTGCTCCTCTCTGCAGCAGTCGCAGTACGGGGAGGACGTCTGCGTGGTGGCTTTCTCAGGGCTGGACATCCCCCCACCAGCTGGCCCCCTCTGGATCCTGGGCGCCAGCTTCATCGGGCACTACTACACCAAATTCGACCGGCGGAACAACCGCATCGGCTTTGCCACAGCCCGCTGACAGCCGGGGGCCAGGGGGACTGGGGAGCCAGCTTGGAGGCAGCAGCACCACCCAGGAGAAGCAATTCGAAATGCAAACGAGAACAGCATTTTCTTAAAGCACAGCCACCTCCTCTCTGTACTGAAGCAACTGCAAAGCCTCATGTTCTCCCACTCCAAAACCCCCGCTCTGCTTCCCGAGAGCCTCTGCTGCTGGGGAGACCAGAACCTGAAAAGCATCTTCTACCGAGCATCTTCAGGCTGGAAATCAAAGTGGGATCCTGTATCTGAAGTTGCACCTCCAGAGATTTAAGAGTGATGTGCGATAGTACAACTGGCACGTGGTGGATCGCAGCTGGCTGAAGCAGAGGTGCTTGCAGGTTGCAGACACTGTGGAGTGATGATTTGTTACCATTCTTTGTTATTCTTTGAACGGGAGAAAAATAGTCGGGCTGTTTTTAGTGGTGATCGCTTCAGCCGGTGTTATCCCTACCCCTCTTCGTGATTTAATATTAAACAATCTCAGAGCAACGGGAAGCTTAGTGGATGCTTGTTGTTGCAGAAGGGAGAAATCAGACAAACTTCTATTAAGGGAATAGGGAAACAAGTGTTCCTCTTCTTGGATTCACCATAGCAGACGCTGTGTTTCTATCCTTACCTGTTTCACGAGAGCGAAACACCCTCCCAGCTAGTGCCCCTGCACCTGCATGCAGGCAAATTGGGGTCTTCGCATACAGCAAGCAAGCCTCTTCTGCAGGAGATGAACTGCTGCAGAGGCTACCCGTGCCTCGACCCGCCTCCCCACAAAGGCTGCCAGCACCCCTGGGGACAGAGGGACAGGGCCGTGCGTCTGCTCTGCTGCGCTTTGGGGAGGGAAAGGCGCCCGCGGGTCCGATTCAGGGTGGCTGGCTCTGCTCCACCAGGAAGGCGGCTCTTGCTGCCCCAGAGCCTGATTTGTTTTCATTGCCGCCTTCGCTGGAGCTGACAGCCAGAGGCTGGTCTCTGCTCCGGCTGCCCGCGGAGCTGCGCAGCGGGAACGCTGGAGCTGCAAGCCCCGAGCTGGCAGCCCCGGCAGGAGGGGCAGGCAGCGCTGCCAGCCGCGGGCTGACATTTCCAGTTGTGCTGGAGAGCTGCGGTGGCTCCAGTCACGGCGCATCAGCTGTGAATCCGAGTGCTCCCTGAGGCCAAGCGGTTTGCAACGTGCTCTCAGCTCCCATTCCACCCGCTCAGGTGCTGTGAGTGCCACGGTCTGCAGCCGAGCCCTGGGAAATGTGCCTGTAACGCTCAACGCTCGGGCTTCTGGAGCACAGCCTGGAGCAAGCCACCATCTGAGCGCAACCGCTTGCAGAAGCTTCTCGTCCTCGTTTCTGCCACCAGCGATGACTGCTGATGATTTCCCAGTGCTGCCCACAGCGCAGGCTGATACAAGCTGACTCCTGGGGTGCGTTGGGAGGTCGATGCTCCTTGCAGAGCAGAAACGGCTGCTGCTGTGTGATGTTGCCAGGCAGGCAGCAGCCTTGCCAGCCCTCCCTGCCAGCACAGCACCTTGTCCCTTTCCCTGCTCCGCGGAAGGGAATGAGGCTCTCCTCGCAGCAGAGAGGAGGTGGCTGAGCGGATGTTTTTCCCCACTGGCAGGGTCTGTGTGGCTGTGTAGCCTAGCTTGAGTACTGAAACCTCTTAACGCTGGGATGCACATCCCCGGGTCTCCAGGGACGGGACTTTCAGGGCACCCAAGGATGTTACTTGCTTCTTTCCGCCACCTTCTGCAGCACTGATCCGTCACCCCCACAACGGGGCAAGGAGAGCAGTGGTGACAGCTCTTGAAGCCTGGGAGTGGAGGGAAGGGGCCCTGGCCATCCGCTTTCATCCAGCACTTCCTGAGCTCGCTCCCGCGTTCAGCCGCTCTCCGGGAGAGGAAACCCCGGGGGCGGGGAAGCAGCAGCCACACGGGGAAAGGCACAGGAGGGAGGACAGAGCCCCCCCGGGACCTGCAGCAAGGGCCACACAGGTCAGCTCTGGAGCCACAGCCTGGCCTCTCCACAGCCTTCTAGCCACATGGAGATGCTGGCAAGCTTCTCTGCAGGGAAACTCTCCCCTTGGAAATAACTAAGCCTCCTCTGTCCTATTCTATACCGCAAAGGCTCTGGTCTGGAGAGGACTCGAGTGGATCTCAGCTTGAAGAAGCACCAGGTGACTTAAGCCCTGGTGATGGCTTCTGCATACAGCCCTCAGCTGGAAATCAGTGGGGCTGGCCTCAGATAGGGTGTTGCTTTGGGTCTAGTTCTGCTCCTATTCAGCATAGCTGTCCTGAGCAGTGGGAGGGAAAGGTGCCTGGGCTGCTGCGGTGCCTGCCCGGGCCCCTTAAGCCAGCCTATTAACACCTCTAATAGCCTGTGCCAGGGCAATTTCCTGGTGCCTGCTGCGCAGAACTGGCTGCAAGGCACTGCTAACCCGCAACTGCCCTGTATTAACACTTGTGATCGTTATGGGCTAGCAATTAGGCCACGCTCAGCCCAGCAAAGCAGCCAGAGCAATTACGGCCATCCTATTAAAACTGACAGAACTCTATATATAGAAACACAGGGAACTGGCTGGTTTATTTTTTTCCCCTTCCTTAAATGATTTCCCCCAAGTCTCCATGGTCCATTTAGCTGGTTTCAGCTGCAGCCAGCTGTAAACTTTGGAGGGGGCATTCTCTGCTCTGAGCCACATGAAGTTGTTATTTCCTCTGATAATGAAGCCAGGCTGGAGTGGTGTCAGCGGGCTGCAGAGTGGGGCCAACAGGTGCGTAATGCTCTCTCTTTAACTCCCAAAGTTAAACTCTCTGCAGCCCACCTGTAAACCCCTACTGCTGTGGGGCAAGCGCATCGTGGGTGAGATGGTAGCGGGTCTGGAGAGGACGGTGCAGAAAGGACTCCTGGTGGAGATCACAGAATCATAGACCATCCTGAGCTGGCAGGGACCCACAAGGATCACTGAGTCCAACTCCTGGCTCCACACGGGACCACGCAGAGATCAGGCCACACGACACCACCAGGACACCTCGGGGCACACCCCGCGCCTCCGTGCGCAGCATCCCCATCTGACCCCAGCCTCGCCCCGCATCCCCGGCACAGCAGCCCTGCGGTCACCTCCTTTTCTCCCCGATTTTTAGCCCCCATCCCAAAACCCGGCTGCGGGGTGCGCGGTGCCGAGCTGCGCGGAGCCCCCCCTCTGGAACTCAGCACTCCCGGGGGGCTCCGGGATGGAGGAAAGGAGGCGCCGGGCAGCAGGTGCGCGGGGCGGGGGCGGCTGCGGGCAGCGGGCTCGGAGCGCTCCCTCGTGCGGGGCCGGTGCGGGCTCCGCTGACCTCACAATGCGGGCGGGCGCTGCCGNGCAGCCCCCGGCACATGGGCCGCGGCTCGGGGTGCTCGGAGCAGGGCATGGCCGTGCCGCCCGGCCGCTGCCCGGATTGCTCGGAAGCGGAGCCGGGCGGGGGCGGCGGGGCTCCCGCCGTGCCCCACCTCGGGGTTGCGGTGGATGAGGGCGATGTGCTGCCCGGGGCGCTGCGGCTGGTGCGGGAGCTGCGACCCGGCTGGGAGCCGGCGAGGGTGAAGACCAAGGTACGCCCCGCCGGGGGAGCTCGCCCTGGGGGGACCGCGGGGCGCGCACCGGGGGGCTGCAAGGTCCCTGCGAGGGGGGGCTGTAGGACCCGCTGCGGGGCCTGCCGAGGAGGGTGTGACATCCTGCCGCCCCCCCGGCTCCTCTCTCACAGCGTAACCGGGGCTGAGCAGGTGTGCGGAGGTCTCTGCCACCGAGCCCCCCTACCCCAGCAGGCTTTGGGGACCCCTTGGGGTCACAGTGGGGGCTGTGAATGCGAACGGGTCCCTCGGGGCTGCTGCGGTGGGTGAAGGCTGGGGGCTGTGCTGGCAGCTCCCCCGGCATTGCCCCTGCAGGTGCTGCGCAGCAATGCTGCCGGCCCCCACCTGTGGGAACAGCAGTTCCCAGGAGCCCGTCCCGCGTGGGTTATCAGTGGGCTTGCACCTTGGCCGGGTCAGTCCCCTTGCACAGGGTGAGCGCGAGTTCAGGCGGGAGCTGGCGTCCTGCACAGAGCAGGGCTCGCTCGTCCCGAGCTGGCAGCGGCTGGGAGAGGGTCCCGGGGCTGGCTGCTGTGTGGCTCTGCAGCCCCTGTCCCCCTCTGCCCGCGTGTGCCAGGCCTGGGGTGAAAAAGTGAAGCTGCAGGGGTCTGCGTCTTCGCTGGGCTCCTGGGGTGGGCACAGAGCAGGGAGGCAGCGGAGCTGGATGCACTGAAACACATGTACGTGTGTATGCGTGTCCTCTGAAGGCACACACTTCCCATGTGCCTGGAGTGTCATTAAAAATGTATTAATAGCCAAGTGTAATTAAATACAAGAAGCTGAAGGAAAATACATATGAAAGGGCAGATGGTAATAGGCAGGAAGCTTGGAGTTAGAGTTCCTCAGACTGCATAGTTGTGAGGGCAGGAAATGTCCCAGGCACTGTGCGGCACCTCGTGCAGCAGAGCCCTGCCCTCGGCTGCAATGGTCCTGGGGAGACCTGTGGTCGAGAAGGACCCCAGCTTTCTGGTGGCCAGGTTCTCTCCAGGCATTGGAGGAGAGTCTGTGTTCATCAGCAGCTTGTGTGTGCGTGCGTGTGTTTTTAATTTAAAAAAAAAAAAACAACAACTTAGGAGATGCAGGGGGGAAAACCTCCAGTTGCATTTCCCTTAGCTGCTCTTGCAAGAGCTGTTCGGGAGGGGATTGGAGCGGTGCACTGGTTCTCAGCTGGTTCCTATTAGCGTTCCTGTTAGCTTTCCTTCGCGCACTGGAGCGGTGCCCGGTTCACGCCACCTCGGTGCACGGTGTCAGTGCACAGCTGCTTGCAGGGACTGTACCAGGCTGTGCCTGTGGCATGGAAAAATCTCCCAGTGCTTGGGGCAGGGTGCAGAAGATGGGGAGGACAGGTCCAGGTGCTTGGCCTCCCCCACCTGCCTTCAGCCGCCCGCGCTGCAGGTGGTGCCCGGGGAGCCGTCTCCTCATCCTTTCTGTTCCTGGGCAGAAGCATCTCCGTGCTGAAGCGGCACAGGCGTTAGTCGGTGACTCAGCCGCGCTATCAGGGGAGTACGCACACCTCCGTCGCTCGCCCGGCGATAAGAGACAGCGATGCGGAGCCAAACCGCTGCGAGGACTTCGGCGCAGCAGAGGGCTGTGCTCTGCCTCCCAGGACTTTTTTAGCCTAACTTGGGCAGCAAGGTGCCCTGCTGCAACAGGTCCCTGGGCCGGTGGCTGCTGTGACACGCTTGGCACTCGAGGAGGAGCAGCAGCAGTGCTGACGTGGGCATGGGGAGGCAGCAAACACGGCAGCTTCGGGGACACCGGGGCCTCACAGCAGGCACAGGGCTGCAGGAGGGGACAGAGATCTGCCTGTGTCCCCCACAGGGGTGCAGCACCATGGGACAGAGCTGCATCTCTTCAGGATCTTTGCGCAAGGCTTGGGTCTTGCTTTGCTTTTAATTGCGGCAAAGCTCCTGGTGCAGTCACGCTTGCTTCCCCCCCACCTTCACACAACAGCAGCAGGAAAGGATTTGGGCTGGTAGCAGGGCCATGGCCCTGATGCTAATTAGCTGCGCTTTGGATCTACAAGGAATATCACCAGGCATCTCCCGAGCAGCCGTGCTCATTCCTCAGGAGCTGGAGGAGCTGCTGCCCCCGACCTGGGCGAGCCCCTGCATGTGTGCATGTTGCTGCTGAGCCACGTGAGAGTCTCCAAAATTAACGGCCTGGAATTCAAGGGGGATAAGGCTCAGTAATCCTGTTAAACCCTCTGGAAAGGGCTGATCGGGCTGTCAGGCAGCAAAACAAGGCAGTGCGTGGAGCCAGCGTGCGAGGCAACGCTGAGCATCTCGAGGTGGAGCCGTTCACCTGCAGCTGGTGTGCGCGCAGCGCGGAGGCATCGGCGCAAGGCTGCAGTGCCTTTTGCAGGGATGGGCCGTGACACCTTCTGCTCGCTGAATTTCTGCCCTCTGGAGCCTGGCAGGACAAGGAGAGCAGAAGCTGAGCGTGGTGGAAACACAGATTATCTGGCCTGGGAGAAGCAGCTCGGCTGCTTGAGCAGCGTCAGCCTGCCCCAGCTGCAGGTGAGGCAGCCGTGGTGCGAGGACGACGGGATGTCACAGCCCGCTCTGCTCACCGCGCTTGCCCCGAGGCCGACACCGTGCAACGAGGGGTGTTAGTGCCGGCTAACCCTGGGTGTGTAATTCCAGTGCTTTGAGTTTCCCTCGGCAGGCTGCATAGGGAAGCCCTATATATAGGCACCCTATATAGGAGCGTGAGTTGCTGAGTGAGCTGTCTAAAATTAGCCGTCCCACCCCCGAGCACCGCTGCTCCCTACCACGCGCCCTCCCGCTCCGCCAGCATCACACCGGCTCCGTCTCGCCGAACTGCGAGGGGATGAAGGGAGAACGCGCGGGGGACGCTTCCCCTCGCCGGCTGAGCATCCCGCCCGCGCGGGGGTCTCCTGTGGGGCGGAGGAGCCCCAAGCCCCTTGGCGTGCCTGGGGAGACGGAAGCCGCTCCGTGCCGCAGCCCCGGGGCAGGGAGAGGACCCCGGCGCGGGAGGCAGCGGGGCCCACATGTGCGCGGGCAGGCGGCCAAGCCGGGGTGCTGGGAGAACAAAACTCTCTTTCCATCTGTGAGGAGCCATCAGAGCAATGACAAGAGACGTCCCCAGCAGAGACGTCCCTGCCTATCAGCGACTCCCGCCTGGCCCGGCCCTGCAGGGAGGGTCGGGAGGAGGAGATGGGGTGGTGGTGTTTGCTCAGCCTTGTTTGCTGTGGTTTTTTTTTTGTTTTGTTTTGTTTTTGTTTTCTGCCAAAAGGTTTGCACTGATTTTTTGGGACCCACTCCCAGAGTCGCTGGGATGCCCAGCGTGCTTGCAGCACATCTAGCTGCCCCTGAGCAGCCAGGTGAAAAACAGCAGCGGGCTTCCACCCAAAGCACCCGCGGTTTGGGGTAGCTGAAGCCTCGTGCCCATGCAGAGCCCCAGCTCACGCCTGAGCCTCGAAGCTTGCAAACTCGCGCCACCTCCCACAGGTGCTTTCCCCTGGCTGCTGTGGGCGCTGCTGCTTTGTGCTCCTGTTTGCCCGTTGCCTGTTACGGCCGTTGCCACATTGCTTTCTCGCTGGGGTCTGCCCACAGGTGGCCGTGCCGGGAGGAAGGGGGCTTCCCTCTTGCCCACCCCGCATGGCAGGGACGTGCGGGCATCGCCTCTGGTGCCCCTTTCCCCCTGCAGCTCTTTACCGATGGCATCACCAACAAGCTCGTGGCCTGCTACACAGATGAGGACATGGCAGATGCCGTGCTGGTCCGCGTCTACGGCAGGAAGACGGAGCTGTTTGTGGACCGGGAGACGGAGCTGAGGAACTTCCAGGTGCTGCGTGCCCACGGCTGCGCTCCCGACCTCTACTGCGCCTTCCAGAACGGGCTCTGCTACGAGTTCCTGCCCGGCATCGCCCTGGGGCCCGACCACGTGCGGGACCCCCGCATATTCAGGTGTGTGGGACCCCCGTGTGCTGGGGCGTGCAGGGACAGGGAGGGAGCCGGGTGAGGTGGGACCGTGGCTTTGCTCCGTGTTTCCAGCCCTTTGCTCCATACTGGTACCCAGGTGCTCCGGTCCTGTCCTTTACGTGCCCAAACCTGGATGGTGCAGTGGGATAACTGGGCCAAATTCCCCGGTGATGTGCACCCACGTGGGGCCGAGCCAGCAGCCGGGTTTTTCACCATGTTTTTAAAGCATCAGCTTTTGGTGAATAAAGAGGCTGCACGAGAATCACGGCTTCTATCTGAGCCTGCCCTGGAAAGGTGAACGCTGTCTTTCACCCAGACGGAGTCTTAATCCTTCAGAGGCTTACAGCTGAAATGGAGAGGGGTTTTAGCTGTGCTTTGTGTGTTTTTGGGGAACCTCTCTTCTCCAGCCCCCGTCTGGGGCTCTCACCCATGCCTCTGCGGTTCGCTCCAGGCTGGTGGCCCAGGAGATGGCCCGGGTGCACGCCATCCACGCCAACGGGAGCCTCCCCAAGCCCATCCTCTGGCAGAAACTGCACAAATACCTCACCCTCGTGAAGATGGACCTCAGCCCAAAGGTACCCAACCCCAGGTAAAGGCAGAGGGATCCCAAAGAGCCAGGCTCTGGCTTGGGCACCCGCTGCCCGCCCATCTCTAGGTCTTCCTCCTATGGGACCGTTGGGAAGAGCCCCGGTCCCCAGGTAAAGCCTCTGCTGGAGTCTGGGGCTCGTGGGTGGGGGTTTGGGGTGGTGCTGGCCATGCAGCCACGTTTGGATCATGGTTCCTCTGTGAGCAGACTTGTGGACAAGCCCCTCAGAGCAGAGGGTGCTCACGGGATGGGGGATCATCAGCTGCCTGGTCCAGGAAGGACTTCTGCTGTGTTAAAGCAGAGACAGCTCTGGGTTGTGCACAGCACCCAGACAGGATCTGGCCTGAGCCAGAGACTCCCACCTGCTGTAATAATCCTCCTCCTCCTCCCTGCAAATCTAACCTGCGTTTTAAGCTGTCACTAGAACAAGATGAAGCTCAAGCCCTTCTTACGGTGGGGATCTGAGCAGCAGGGTTCAGCTAATGTTGGTGGAGGGGATGCTGGCAACCCGGTGTAGACAAAAGCAGTCAGCCCCCATTTCAAACCAGTTCATCCCATTGCTGGGAGGGTGATGCCTTGCTGGGAGCCTGGGTTCATGTCAGGTGAGTGAGGGCACAGCAACCGAGCCGGGGCATCTGTGGAAGGATGCGGGCAGCCCCAAGAGGTGGCGGAGGTGAATGAACCCCAAGGCAGGCAAATAATTAACCCAGTCCCTGGGCAGCCAGGGTGGGACGCAGGGCTGTTCTCAGTACTTGCCATGCTGCAGGCAGACTTTACCCAAGTCTGCACCTTAAATGCAGCCAATTTGGTAATTATTAACTGGCTCTCTTCTTGGAATTGGAACTTCGGAGGTTACTGAATGGGTACGTGACCTGGGGAATTCAAAACATTCCTGTTGCCTTTGGGTCAGCTGGATGCTTTGCGAGTGAGCACTGGGAGGCTTCGTGGCTGATTTGGGGAATCTCAGGGGCAGATGATGGCATAAGCGAGGAGAAGGGAAGGGCTGAGGCTGCGCCAGGTGCCCTGGGCACCACAGAAGATGCTCCAGGTCCTGAGCTCGGCTTCCCCACCAAAAAAAGACCTCGTTAGCCCCACTTTGTGTCACTGATGAATTCATTTATAACACACACAGAGGGAACTGGGGGGCAACGCTTCCCCTCTACCCCCAGGGGAAGTTCCCTGTGAGCAGAAGTGATTCCACCCCCTTCCCCTTCCCCAGCCTCCACCAGGACGTACCCAGCCTGGAAATGCTTGAACATGAGCTGGCCTGGATGAAGGAAACGCTCTCCCAGCTGGGGTCCCCCGTCGTGCTTTGCCACAACGACCTGCTCTGCAAGAACATCATCTACAACACGACGCGAGGTTGGTGGCGGCAGCGTGGTGTGCCCAGTGGCGGGGTCAGCGCTGTCCCTGCCCGGGCACCGGTGGCTCCAGCCCCTCGCTTTGCCTTCGCAGAGCACGTTCGCTTCATCGACTATGAGTACACCGGCTACAACTACCAGGCTTTCGACATCGGGAACCACTTCAACGAGTTCGCGGGTGAGCTGGGCTCCTCTCTGTGGCTCTGAAGACCCACCCTAGGTTGCAGCAGCTCCCCAGGGTCTCCCCATGCTCGGGGAATGGAGGAGGCAGCCGCATCCTTTGACCCTCTGTGGGAAATGGAGGCAGCTCCTCCTCAGGCTGCCTGGGGTGAGAGTGATGCACAAGGGAGGGCCTCTGCTTGCCTTGGTCCCCCGGCTGCTGCTGGGGCATGACGCCTGCAGGAGCCCAGCTCTGTTAACCGTGTGGGAGCTGGGTGGGTGCCTCGAATCAGAGGTGGATCCCCAGCACGTGCAAGCCCGGAGCTGCGATGGCTTCACTCACCCGGTCCCTCTTGGGGAGATCCCCTCGGTCACATTGCAGTGCCCTGGAGAAACCCTCCCTGGGGCATCGCTAACCCCGGCTCCCCTCGCAGGCGTGAAGGAGGTGGATTACCGCCTCTACCCCAGCAAGGAGACCCAGCTGCAGTGGCTGCGCTCCTACCTGCAGGCCTACAAGCAGCTCACCCAGAGGGACCAGGGAGGCACGGGGGTAGCCGTGTCCGAGAAGGAGCTGGAGGCTCTCTACGTGCAAGTGAACAAGTTTTCTTTGGTGAGTGCTGGAGGTGGGAAGGGGCTGACCTCTCTCCAGGGCTGCCTGTGGGATGGGTTTTGCCCTCTCGGTTGGTGAGGATGGGGTGCAGGTACCAGCCTGGGGGTTCAGGGGCATCTGGGGTGAGGGCAGGGGCTGCCCCAAAGAGTCTGGCTGTGCTCAGAGGTGCTGAGCCCCAGGGCAAGGCCAGAGATAGTGCTGGCCTCCAGCCATCCCATTGGCATGTGCCAAAGGGCAGCACGAAGGACGGTGTTCGTCTCCGATAGCCACAGCCTTGGGCATCCCACCAGAGAGGCCAGGCAGACCCGGGGTGCAGCCAAGCATGAGGAAATCCTCTTTTGGGCAGACAGAGCCAATTCTCTGGAAACTTAGGGTGGAATCTCAGCTAATTTCCTGGCTGGAGCTGCCTGGAGCTGGTGCAGTGATTTATAGCACGCCGGGGTGGATGCGAGGGAGTTCGTGGCTCTCTCCTCCCAATGCCAGAGCAACCTGGGCTGTGGCAGCTGGAGGTCCCCAACCATGCAGCAGGCTGGTGCAAGGATGGGGACACTTGAATTGCAAGAGGGATGGTTGGCATCCTGAGCAATTTGCTTTTGCCAAGAGCATTTACAAAACTGTTTTTCAGAGAGGCCGAAGCAAGAGCTACCTAGGTCTGGCAGCAACTGGCCGAACTGCAGCCCCTCGGACTGAGCCGGGGACCTGTGCACTGGAACGCCCGTGCTCTGCCCGACCCCTTGCAGCAGAGCCGTTTGCTGCAGCAGGGACCTGTCCCAGCGGTGCCAAATCCCCATTGTCCAAGGTTGCGGGGTCAGGAGGGGCATCCAGCTGCGAGCACAGAGGCTGGTACCCTGAGCACACTGTGCGGCTGCTCAGCATCCTTCCTGCTGGCATCCCTCACCCGGGCTGCCATCCGCCTCCGGAGTGGATAAAATTACACGCCTGGGCTGGCCCCAGCTGGCTGCCACCCCTGTCCTGTCATCACAGCCGCAGGACTTCTGGGGCCTGGCCGGGAGAGGCACGAACGACTTGTCCTGCAGGCAGAGATGCTTCAAGCGTGCCTGTTTCTGATCCCTGTTTTGTCTCTTGCAGGCATCCCATTTCCTCTGGGCATGCTGGGGCCTGATCCAGGATAAATACTCTACCATAGACTTTAACTTCTTAAGGTGAGTCCACGCTGTGCTGTGGGGCTGGAGGGGACCAACATCCCAAGCATCCCTCTGTGCAGGATGGATCCTGTGGCCCGAGGAGTCAGGACTGGGGTGGGCCCGAGTGTCTCATGTCCATCCCTCTTTCAGCAGATATGCAAAGCTAAGGTTTAAACAGTACTTCAAGATGAAGCCGGTGGTCACAGCCCTGCAGATCTCCAAATAGCATCTCTGGCCGGTGAGACCCTGAGCTATTTTGTCCTTGCTGCGTCCACAGCCCCGGCACCCACCTCGCCCCTTCCCTGCCCCAGCCGGGGGTGAGGGCAGGTCCTGATGGTGGGAAGGGGGAAGAGGAGCTCTGCCCCAGCCACCGATTAAAGGAGACCCTGGACATACCCGAGACTGGACCATGAGACGCTCGAGAGGACCATGGCCTCGGAGAGGCCCCTGCCTGTGCGAGGAAGCCTTACCACCACCTTACCACCGAGTCCCGGCTCAGCCCCGCTGCCTGGCGGCTCCGTGCCTTGCTGGCGCTGCTGCTGCTTGGTCTGGCAGCTGGTCTGCTCCTTCCGTGCTGTCCCCGAGGGAGGAAATGGGTCCCCCCATCCGCTCAGGAGTCCTGAGCGCTGCCGGGTTGCTTTAGCTGCCTAACGCACGTGCTGTGCCCCATCGGCTTTCAGCTCCCTCCATCCCTTCTTGCCCTGCCTGCTCAGCGCTGCTCAGTCTCCCACCCCCAAAACCACCTTTCTTAGGTCAGTGTTGATCCCAGACTTGGGGGTGTCTCTGAGCATAGGACCCTGTTCCAAGCGGGGCAGGTGCGGCTGCGGTCCGGCTCCAGGCAGGACCGTGATGCTGCAGGGCAGAGAGGGGCAGCGCTGGCTGCGGGTGCCTGCACCCCCTGCGCTGCGCTCAGCCTGGGGCCGCTTTTCCCCGGGGTTGTGTTCCCCAGGCTCCCATCAGCTCCCACGCTTCACTTTGCAGCATCCCACGGTGGAGCTGGGGGGCTCCCAGCTCTGCCTTCCCCATCTCCCCCAGCACCGGGGGGGGTCAGTGCTGCTCCTCGCGTGGGCACTGAGCGCGGCTGCCCCATCCTTGTGCTCCTCCCCGGGCCCTGCCTCCTGCCAGCTCTCCGCTTGGTGCAGCACCATGTCCCCGTGTGGGGACGCCCTGGCAGGAGGTTGATGGAGCCAACCTGCCCCGTGAAGCAGGCACAGCTTTGTCCCTGGCTGGCGCTTGGCTGTTGTCCCCACCGCAGGCTCTGCGAGGATGAGCCTGCCCCGCTGAGGACTGCCCAGCTTGTGACAGTGGTTGTGCATCAGCTGGGGGCCAGTGGACACTGTCACCTGCCTCAGCTGCTTGGCGAGCAGCATGGGACAAGGTGGCCATCCCCTCTGCCAGGGCACAGGAACCTACCCCAGCAAAAACCACGACTTTTTTTGCATCTGGTGTTCGTTTTGGTGCACAATAAAAGCTGCTGGTAGCTGGAAACTGGGGGACGGTGGATCTGTGGTGCCTGGTGCAGGACTGGGGCTGGAGCAGGGGCAGCATCCCTGGGGCTGGGGGTGCTGCTGTCCCCCCCCCCACCCCGGCGGAGCTGTGCCCCAGCTCTGGGAAGGGCAGCTTGGAGCTGCAGCAGGTGCCGGATGGAGGAGACAACCCCAAATGCATCCACACGGGGATGAGACCTGGAAAAAACACAGGTGAGAAGGGGGGGAAGGAGAGGGGGGCAGCTTGGGACCCACCGTAGGCAGGGCAGGAGAAGGAGCTAAGGAACAGCACAGAAAAAACACTGTAGGGTGCAAGAGCTTTGGAAGGGGGGTGGGGAAGGCAGGGAAGAAGCCCCCACACCTCTGCTCTGGAAGCCTGGGGTCAGAGCTCCCAGCCCAGCCGTCGGCTCTCCCAGCCCCTAGCTCTGCTCCAAAAAGTCATCTTTATTGTGCCAAGGGGTGGGGGGGACAATTGTAAACAAGTATGTGAAATATACAGGTTAAGTTACTCATCGTCTTATTAACAAAATAAAGCTCTATCTATATTTACAGTCTTTTAAAAAAAAAAAAATTTAAAAAAAAAAAAAGCCACCCCTCAGTGGGCACAGCTGCATCCAGTCCCCGCCGCAGCACAGCCCATCTGCCCCGGAGCCCCCAGCCTGATCAGCACAGGGAGGGGGAATAAATAAAGCACTGACAAAGGGAAAGAGAGAGGAGGGAGGCAGGGCCCCCCCGGTGGCTGCTGTGTCCCTGGGGTGCAGGGAAGCAGCAGCGGGGCCCCGATGCTGCAGAGCAGCTGCTGCGGCCCCCTACCCGGGGCACGATCCCCGCAGCACGGGCTCGCCGCCTCGCTCGCCGCCCCGGCTGCTTGTGTCTGGCTGCTGCCACACGGCGGTGCACGGACTCCGCGCTGGCCCACGCACACCCAGCCGCTGCACACCCAGCCGCTGCTGCACCCCGCACAAGCCCCTGGGGTGGGTGCTGACCGGAGCAAGGTTTTTTTTGTTTTTTTTTTTTTTTATTTTTCTTTTTTTTTTTTTTTTTTTTTTTTTTTTTTTTTAAATTGCTGTTGTTTTTCTCTTCCCCTGTGGTTTTCACGGTGCAGGTCACAGGTGCAGCCTGTGCTCACAGAGCCAGGGCATGAGGAAGAGGCACCCGGGGATGCGCGGGGCACGTACCCAGGGCAGTGCCATGCGGCGGGGCTGGTGGAGGGCTGGGGCAGCGGCCCAGCCAGGAAACAGCACCCGCTTTATTTACAAAGTGGGCCAGAGCTGTCGGGAGCATAAAGGGCTCCTCAGAGACCTTGGCTCGTACTCAGGCCAGGCGAGAGCTAAAAATGGCTCCATGGGAATTTACTGGCAGGCTCTAAAGACCGAGGGAAACGCAGCAGCGTGGGGAGGGCTTTGCTGAGCGAGGTTCATGCGTGTCCCCATCCCATGTCCGGGGGGGCTGGTGGGTGCCACAGGTGAGGCCCTCGGCGAGGGACCCAGGAGGGGCAGAGGAGTGCTGGGGCAATGCTCTGGAGGTTTTCCCACATCCCGATCCCCTCCCGGGGGGTGCAAGGGGAGGCAGCTCAGTGGTACCCACGGCCCTGGGCCAGCAGCTGCCTGCTTCCTTCAGATGGGCACAGCCGAGCTGCAGAGCCACGTTCCCAGCAGCAGCCACCGCGTACCCAGACAACAGCGTGCATCGCTGCTCATCACCTTCCATGGGCAGCACCCGCCCAAAACGTGGGTGCAGGTTCCGTGGGGTCAGCCAGCAGCAGGCAGGCGGGCAGCAGCGGCTCCCACCTGTCCCCATCATTTCTCCTCCTCTGCTGCCACCGCGTCCCGTCCCATCCCATCACGGGATGCCGAGAACCAGTGCCTGGTGCCAGCCAGCCCTGCCTGCCCCCCGCCCGACCCCCTCAGTCCGTCAGCACCACCAGCTCGCCGTCGCTCTTCTCCTCGCCCTCGGAGTCCTCGTCCTCGCTGTAGCGGTACATCTCGCCGTCCGCCACCGAGTGCCCGTCGTCCCCGCCGTCGCCTTCCTTGAGGCTGCGCGTGTTGACGATGACGGGCATGTTGGGGTCCATGCTGCGGGGCAGGTAGTGCTCCATCAGCGGGGGGGTTAGCTGCATGCCCACTGGCCGTGGGTACAGCACGTCCGAGGAGGCGGGGGGCATCTGGCTGCCCTGGGGCCTGCGGGACAGGGGGATGCAGTCACTGGCTGGGGCTGGGGGGGGAGCGAGCACCTCACTGCCCCCACCCCACTCCCAGGGCATCCACTGGAGTGCAGCTCCACGGATGCCTCCGTGGGCCCGCTCCCACCGAAGGCAGGGGCGCGTTACCCTATCAAGTAGCCCTGCCGTGCGTCCTGCCGCCGGTTCCTCATCAGCGCCTTGTACTCGCCCACGCGCAGCCGCTTCCCCTCCACGATGCACGTGCGCTTGGGCCGGGGCTTGTACTTATAGTCGGGATACTTCTCCAGGTGCTGCCGGCTCAGCCGGGCTTGCTCCTCATAGTACGGCTGCTTCTCCTGGTTCGTCATGGACTTCCAGCGGGAGCCTGCACGGAGAGGAGCCATGGGGGACACAGCCGCTGCCATGCGTCGGCTTCCCTCACCTGCTGCAATGAGACCGGCACGCACAATCCCGTGGCAAGAGGGGGATTAATGCTCGTACACTCCCCTGTGCAAACCACATCTGAATTTGCACACAGCAGTGGGATGCATCCCTGGACTGTGGGGCCCTGGGGAGACGTGGCTGCCCCAGGTGAGACAGGAGCCAGGGCTGGGGCTGGTGGCACCCGTGGGAGCCACGTGCTGCAGATGGTAGCCAGCCCTGCGGTGTGCCGGGAACAGGTCCCCAGCCCCGACCTTCCCCGGCACCTCTCCGGCCACGGCTTTCGCTTCTCTCCCCTCTCCAAGGTATGGTGAGCAGGTGCTGCAGCTAAAATAGGCTGTCCTGGCGTGTGACTCGAATTCCCCCGCTGGCTGACCTTTATTGTCGTCTCCACCAGTACCCGAGGCGGGAGGCCAAAGCAGGGCACAGCACAAAGCCTGCCGGCCAGGGCCAGGCTGGGGAGGGACGGGATCGGTCCCCTCAGCTCAGCACCCGCGGGTCTGCAGCTGGACCCACGTCCAGTCTGGGGGAGAAATGGCCAAGCTGGAGGAATAGCAGCAGAGGCCACCACAGAGCAGGAGCTGGGGTGGCTCAGCCCAAGAGAAGGTGCAGGGGCTGTAGCTGCATCTTCCACTGCTTAAAGGGGGTATGACATCAAGCCCAGCTCTTCTCGCAGGTGAAGGACAAGAGGCAGCAGACGCAAGAGAAATTACAGCTGGACATAAGGAAACAATTCATCCCACTGGGAGTGGTGCAGCCTTGGGACAAGGTCCCGGGGGGGTGTGGGATCTCCATCCTTGGAGATGCTCAGAGTCAACACAGCCCTGAGCATCCTCATCTGACTGCGGAGTCAGCCGGGCTTGGAGTAGGACGCTTCCAGAGACACCTTCCTCCATCACCTAAATCCTCTGAGTCTTCTGTGGTCATCTCTTGGGTCTCCTTCATCCCCTAGCACAGCCCAGCTCCCCCAGGGAGCATATTCTCCCACACCTGCACCATGAGTCGGGTGTCCCAGGTAAACTGAGGCACAGAGGCATGCACACCCCAAGTCCACTGTGCTCAGGCTTCTTCCACCTGCTCAGCCCCTCTTGCTGGCTGAGACCCACGTTTTCGGGAGCAAACGTGCAGGAGAGCACACAGGAACCAAAACCCCTGTCCTGGGCAAGCACCAACCCCAGACCGCTCGTCTGCAGGTATTCACCTGCTAAATTTGCACCCGCAAGCAGCGAGCGGCTCTGGCTTCCCAGGCAGAACTGCACCAGCTATTTAAAGCCACGGACATCTAGTGTGACAGCAACCAGCACACCACAGAGCACCCGCTCCTGGACCCCCCCTGGCCCCCGGCGGTTGTGAGTAGATCCTGCCCGCACGCTCCTTCAAAGGGAAAAGCCTGGCGGTTGTTTCGTTTCTTCCTTAATGAGCGGAGCTGCTAAAACAAGCCGGCGGCAGAGCGAGGTGTGTGTGCTGTAGGTAACCCACAGCGGGGCTGCGCTGCACTGCAGCACGCTCACACCCGGCCTTTCGGACGGGCTCTTTGGAGACCGCACCGCTCGCTTTTAATAGCTGGAGGCTGGGGCGAAATGGCCATGGGGAAGGGCTGGCGTGACGGCGAGCCGCTGCAGGACCACTGCTGTCGTGGGCGTGGAGGACGTGGCTGGATGAAGCCCCTGCTGCTACAGACACCCATGAGAGTGCAAACGGGGGTAGCATCGTCCTGGCGGGACGTGGAGGACCAGGGGGCAGGGAGGGGTGAGGCTCAGGGGAGGCAAGTGCAGATGCTGCACTCAGGTGGAGGCTGAGGATGCTGGGCTCCGGACCCTGGCCCGGGGACTATCGGCCAGAAGAGGAATTTGCCCCACAAGACCCTGCCAATGCCCTGCAGGGTGAGTGGGTGACGGTCACCCAAGCTCTGCTTGTGCAGGAGGTCCAGGAGCCACTGCTGTGAGCAGCACCCAGGGACCCCACGTGGCCAAACGTATCGGGTCTGGGTCCGTCCTTGTCCCACGCACACAGCGTGTCCCTGCTGCTGCCATCCCCCGGTCCCTCCTTGCACACCTTTGTCAAATCAATTTTTAAGGCCCATCTGCTCCGTCCCCTGGCGCTAAGGGATGTCTGGAAAAGGGTTTGCTCCTCTCATTTCACCCCAGACCACAGCCCAGGATCACCCACCCGCAGCAGCCAAGGACGCGAGGAGCAGCAGCAGGACGGATGTTTGCTATTGCGGGGATGCAGAGCACTCACCTAGGATCTTGCTGATGCTGGAGTTGTGCATGTCCGGGAAAGCCTGCAGAATCTTCCTCCTTTCATCCTTCGCCCACACCATGAAGGCGTTCATGGGCCGCTTTATGTGGTTGTTGTTCCTGGACTCGGGGAAGTGCCGCGAGCCTGCGAGGGGAAACCCAGGGCCGGGTCAGAGAGCGAAAGGAAGGAGCCGGCGTGGTTCTGCCCCGCGGTGCCTGCTGCCCCCCGTACCGTCCATCTCGCAGCTCAGCAAAGCCTCGTCCAGGCGGTGCGTGGGGGTCTCCTCCATCCGCTCTTTCACTGGGGAAGCATCGATGCCGACGTGATCCTGCGGGAACATGGAGGGGCCGTTACTCCACGGATGGAGACCGGCTGATGGAGGGGTGAGGAGAGGCGAATTTGGGCTTTGCTCACCTTGCGGTAGGGGTGGCTCAGCGCTCCCTCCATGGCCCCACTGTGGCCATGCAGCAGCTGCCGCGCGTCCTGGATGGCTTTGGTGATGGCATCGCCTTCGCCCAGGAACCCTGGTGGCAAACCAGCCCAGAGCACCTGTCAGCACCAGCACCCCAAAAACCCCGCAGCACCCATCCCACCCTGGCAAACCCAACAGGGGCCTCCTGGCCCTGCAGGGTGGCAGAGAGCAGTGGGGTGGCTGCTGCCCACCCAGGACACCCCAGCAAGGTGGGACCCCACGGAGCAGAGATGCCTCCCGTCTCTGGGAGGTGCCCGGGGAGGGCATAGGACGGACCCTCTGTTGGTGAAGGCGTTGGGAACCCACCCAGAGGCAGGTTGGACGGGCTGGTCTGCAGGTCCCTCGTGGCCCCGTGACTTGGCGTCAGGGATTGGCAGCTGCTCATCTTCAAACTGGGCGAGCTGGAGGCACTGGGGAGGTCGGAGCCTTTGGGTTTGGCCGTCAGGTTCAGCGGCTGCGAGGTCTCCTGCAGCGGAGAGAGGGCAGGGTGAAGCGCTGCCCCCAGCCCTCCAGCTGCAGGGGGCCAACGGGTGTTTTGGGGCTGTACGGGTACTTTGGGGCTGTACCTGCATCTGAAGGTGGCCTGAACCGCCAGGTCTCTTCAGCGTGGGAGGAGGGGGGCTGTGCAGCAGCTGCACGGGGTAATCCACTGCAGGGGGCAGAGAGGGAGGCGTCGGGGGACAAGGCCACCCCGCAGGGTGTCCCCGCGCCCCGGGGACCCAGCTCACCTGGTTTGCAGGGGATGGGCTGGATGGGCAGCGCTATCTGGGGGTCCTGTGTCACGGGAAGAGGCTGGTGGCTGGGGGTGAAGGCGGGGATCATGACGTACGGCATATTGACCTGCTGGAGGGAAGAGGGGGAGAGAAGCAGAGAGGCCAGATAACCCCTGTGGGCCACCGCAGGTGGGCGATGTCCCCTTGCCTGGCCCTGCGAGGTGGCATGGGGATGTCCCCCGCCTTTACCTGGATCTGCTGCTGCAGCAGGTTGATTTTGTGCTGCTGCTGGATGAGCTGCTGTTGCTGCTTCGCGATCTGGCAGAAGGGAGACAGCAGGGCTGAGCTGCGGGAACAGGGACTCCCGAGCCCCAGCGGGGCGCGAGCTGCCCAACAGCAGCAGAGCAGAGGCTGCAGATGCCCGCGGGCACAGCGGGCTCCCGTGGGTGGGCACGGGCGATGTCTGAGCTGCTGCTGAGCCACCTCGACAGGCACAGGGAGAGAAATAGGCTGGGAGAGACCACGTCACCCACTCCCCGTGTGCCAGGGATGTCATCCTTGCACTTAGCACCATTTGGGCCACTGGAGAGGAATAAATCGATGTTCAAAGAGCAAAGGAGAGGGCAGTCAGGAAGGGGCACGTTATGTTAAGGACCTCCTTTGACTGTCATCCTCAACACACAGAAAGGGGATGGACAGCTACGACAGCCTCCCAGGAGCAAGGAGCACGATGGAGAGTGTTGGGATGGGCACAGAAATAGGGAAGGCTGATGGGCAGACAGCAAAAAGTCCTGCTGCCCCCAGTGCCAAAGCCACCTCCCCACCACTTCTAGGGGGACACTGTCCCCCGGACCCTGTCCCCCTGGTCCTGTGTGCGTGGCCAGTGGATACCAAAGTGATCCCCAAAGGGAGGGATGGTCCCTGTGAGCTGCCCTGCCCAACAGCCCAAGCCCACCTGCTCCTGCTGCTGCCGCGCCAGCTCCATCTGCTGCTGCTGCTTCTCAAAGAGCATCGCAGCCATGTTCTTCTGCTCCGAGTGGGCCGTCAGGAGCTGGTCCCGCAGCGTGGACAGCTGGTTGATCATGACGAGTAACTGGAGCTCTTTCTCCGCCAGGCTCTCCTGGGTTCCTGTGCCAAGGAAGAAGCCAAGAGGCTGCAGGTCAGGGGCTTGGGAGGGGTGAGCAGCATCACCACCACGGTCAGGTGCTGGTGGGCAACGCGTGGCCAGGGGACCGTTAACGTGCGTGGGATGTTTAGAAGCCCCGATGTGCTGCATCGTCCCCTCTGTGCCATCAGAGCAAGCTTTCACCACGAAC
>VXAL01009433.1:36871-68245 GCA_013399475.1 Chauna torquata | reverse complement strand
AGGCCCCGAGCAGCGCGGTGAAGGTGAGGGGCGTGGGGTGGTGGTGGTGGGGTTTTGGGGGGGGTGGAAGTCGAGGTGATGATGGCCAAGGAGGGGTCAAGGTGGTGGCCAAGGAGGGGTCAAGGTGGCGGCCGTGGTGGCTGCAGAGGTGGCCCTGGAGGGGTTGAGGTGATGGCTGAGGAAGGGCCAGGGTGATGGCCATGGTGGCTGTGGAGGTGGCCCTGGAGGGGTCGAGGTGGTGGCTGTGGAGGTGGGTGAGGAGGGGGTGCAGCAGCGGCTTTGCGAGAGGTTGGGGTGGTGGCCGAGCAGGGTTCAAGGTGCAGGCTGTGGGGGTGGCCCTGGAGGGGTCAGGGTGGTGGCCCAGGACGTGGCCCTGGAGGGTTCAAGGTGCAGGCCACGAAGGTGGCCTCAGAGGGATTGGGGTGGTGGCTGAGGAATGGCCAGGGTGACGGCCATGGTGGCTGTGGAGATGGCCAAGGAGGGGTCAAGGTGGTGACCGAGGAAGGGTCAGCGTGACAGCTGTGGTGGCTGCAGAACTGGCTGAGGAGGGGCTGAAGGGATGGCCCAGGAGGTGACGGAGGAGGGCTAGCAACGGTGGCCACGGAGGAGGCTAAAGAGGGATCACAACGGTGGCCACGGAGGAGGCCAAAGAGGGGTCACAGTAGTGGCCGAGAAGGGGTGATGACGCTGGCCATGGTGGTGGCTGCAGGGAGGTGGCCGTGGTGGCGGTGGCCGCAGGGGCTGCGGTGGCAGTGGCCGCGGCAGCAGGCTGGATCCGGCGGGCCCTGGCGTAGTCTCGCCCCTGCCCCGAGGGCTGTTGCCGGTTCACTGGGTAGGTTCGCTCTCCGCTGAGTCAGAAGGTCACCGGGGCTGAGGGAAACCTGGAGGGATGCCAGCCTCCTCCTCCTCCTCCTCCTCGGCCGGGTGTTTGCTGTGCTCCAGGTGTGGCCCTTCCTGTCCTGGGCATGGCTCCCTCCCCAGCCGGTCGCGGGCGCTCTCCTCCGTAACCCAGCCGTGTCCCTGCCTCTCGCCGCGTGGGACCCCGGGCCACGTCCTGCCGGTGAACTTGCCACGGGTGCCCTCCCCGGGGCGATGCTGTGGGGAGCCGCGGGCTCAGCCCGGCATCCTGTGGGCGTTCGGCGGAGCGATGGCTCGTGGCGTGCTGGTCCTGCTCGTCTGCTCGGCGTGGTCGCCCTCCGGTAGTAGGTGGCTGGCGTGGCGGTGGTCACAGGAGGCATCGCCACGGGGATGTGCACGGCCTCTTCCCCGTGCTCCGAGGGATCCCGGCTGCGTCACGCGGCTGCCCTTCCTGCAGGGCACGTCAGGCGGCGGTGTCACCTCCTCGGCCTCGCCTGGCCGAGGGAGAGGCCACTTCTGCAGCACCCAAATGCAGCCGGATGCCGTCGCCTGGAACTTTCTTCCTCGATTTGCCCCAGGGAGTTGATTCCCAGGCATTCAGGACCACATGCAGGCGTGTTTACAGCTTTGAGAAGCGCATCGAGATCTGTGATAAGAAAGGAGGGGCCGTGGAAAGGCAAAAGGGTCTCTGAAAGAGGCTGGGCTCTGCGTAGCAGGTCCATGAGATGCTGCCGGTGGGACCCTCCTCCTGGCACGCCGAGCGCGGACACCGCTGCTGTGGGCCCGACGCTGAAACCTGAGCAGAAAAAATGAGCTGTGCCAAAGCATGTGATGTTCCTGTTTGCAGCGCAGAAACACCCGCACCAGCTGTGTCATCCCCCCCTTTTTTTTCTTTTTTAATTTTCCCCCAAAGTTTTGACATTCACTAGCTAATCCTCTAAACAAGACGCCCATGGGAAGTCTCTGTCTGCCGAGGTCGCAGCTTGGGGACCTCTCCCAGGCAGCCTCCACCCGCTCATCGCGCTGTCCCTGCGAGCGCAGAGCAGCGTGTCGGCAGGGCACCGTCACCGCTGCCGCCGCGTTTGCCGTGCGTTAGGTGTCCGGGGGGGTTCATGTGTGCACGGGGGGCTGGCAGCCGCCCGCTGCGTCCCTGCCACGTTTCCAGCGGAGCCGCTCGGAGGTGTGGAGCGGGGAAGCTGCGCGGACGTGCCGTGATTGCAGCGTGCGCCTGATTGAATCACCCCGGCTGGCTCCAGCAGGCAGCGGCTCGGCGGCCCCACCCTGGTTAACCGCCTCCGGCCTGGCTGCGCGCGTCCCCGGGACGCAGCCGGGGCAGCGGTGCGCGCCGGGGGGCTGAGCGCCCGGCTGCAGAACGAGGACGTGGGGCTGCGTCGCGGGCTTGCTGCCTGCTGACCTTGGATCAGTCCCGTTCTGCTGTTCGCCGTCCTTCCCCGTAAAACGGGGCGATAACGCTCCCCGGGTGGCCGAGGGCAGGGCTCCTCTCGCGACAGGCAGGGCTCCTCTCGCGACAGGCCGCGTCGTGCGGTGGGAATGGAAGGAGCGGCCCCCTCGTGCCGCGTGGTTGCGAGGGCCGGTGTGGATGTGGAGCCGGGCAGCGCTGGCTGCTGCGCGAAGCTCTGACCTGTCTGGAGGCTGCAGGCTCTGCCCAGCCTGGGAACCCTTCCAAATATCAATCTGGGAGCTGTGGGATGGGGAAGAGGAGAGCTTTAGCAAGTCATCATGGGCTCTGGTTGCAGGCGCCGTGCTTGTCTTTCTCCCCGCGTCTGCGTGGTGAGGAGGGGTGGTTTGGATCAGGTCAATGAGCTCCGCAGCACCCAGCGGCTCCCCGTCGCCCTCCGTTCACGTGGGGCGATGGCTGCGGTCACGGCAGGTGCTGGGGCACGGGGCCGCCTGGGAGGGCGGGTGAGCGAAGCTGTGCCGGGGAGCTGCGGGTTGGGGCTGGTTCCTCGGCCTTGCATCTGCCTGGTCATGACGTGGGTGTCAGCTGGGTCGGAATTGCTCAGCACCAAAATCATGGGAACAGAAGAATGAGAGTGTTTCCATTTCGCATCAAACCAGCGGTCCGTCTAATCGGAAGTCCCAGCTCTGGCTGCTCAAACAGCTGGGCTGGGAGAGCAGGGATGCCGTAATCCTGCGAACGGGCAAATTTCAGGCCGCCCCTCGGCGGGGCAACGCCGCTGGGCAGGAGTGGCTTTGTGCCGAGTGGCAGAAAGGGCTTCCCTTCCCCACAGAAGCTGGAGCCCTCTCCTGCTTCCGACTGGATGCTCCCCGAGCGCTTTTCCTCGAGGAAAGGCCCTGCCCAGCTGGCGGCTGCAGCCTTCCCTTCCCGTGCCGCGTGCGAGCGGCTGGGGCGGCTCCGCCACGAGCGCTTCCTCCTGCGGGTTCGGGCGTTCCCCAGCCCCTGCGGCCCGCCACGTGCCCTTGCTGCGACGGCCCCGGCCCCGCTCCTGCCTCGCGCTGCTCCGTTGCCCGTCTGTGTCCTGCGGGGCCCGGCATTGCCGTGTCCCCCGAAACAGCTTGGTCCGGGCCCGTTGCCCTGAGGCTGCTGGCTCTCCTGCAGCTGCCTGGCCACCGTCCCCTCTCTGCTTATTGTGGGGGAAAAGCCCCGTGGCTCCAACCCGTGTTGGCGCCTGGGAGACGGAAAATGAGTGAAATGCTTGGGCTGCCCCAGGATCAGCAGGCGTGCGAGCTGAGCAGCGCCCCGGGGAAGGGCATCGCGTTGCAGCCGCTCGTCGCGCTGGGGAGCGCCTGAGGCCGCTGCAAGCAGGGTGAGCTGTGGCAGATCTCACTCGGGTTGTTCTACCCGCCTGCAGCCTGTATTTTAAGCACTTCTGCAGCCCCTGCGCCCATGGTGTCAGAGTTCTTAGGGTGTTTATTTCCCCGATACGCCTGGGGAGGCTGAGGGGTGTTGTTAACCTGCTGGGACGGGAACAGAGGCGCGTGGAGGTGGGGTGACCTGCCCAAGGCGGTACAAATGGGCTAACGTGAAGCAAGGAGTTGGGGTCCTGGGCTGGCTCGTGCAGCCTGCTCTGCTCTGCCATGGGTGGCTGCTTTTTCCTGCTGTCTGTGAGAGGTTTTTCAGTTGGGAGCAAGAAAGCTGAAAGCTTTTTCTTTTCCTCTGCGAGTGATGCTTGCAAACCCACACAGACTGCGCCAGGCTTTTAACCCTCAGCAGCGCTGTGCAGCGAGCGTGCTGCACGTACCGCACCTCAGCAGGGCGGCGAGAGCAGCCGGTTGCTGAGTGGCGGTGCGTGGCAGTGGTTTTAGTCCGGTTTTTGGCTACCACTTTGTATGGGTTTCACGACGTTGCTCGTAATTCCCTGATGAAGTAAAGGAATTGATGTTCCAGAAGTATTAAATTAGGGTTGGCTTTTCTTATTTGATACCAGCTTAGCCCAGGAGCAACAGACTTCCTGACTGCTGGGGTCACCGTGGTGTTAAAAATAAAGCTTCAAATGCACCCAGCTGCTTCACAACACGAGCGGGTGCTTGTTGAGAACCGCGCGTGATTGCCGCGTGGTGCGTGCGGCGGGGCGGCAGCACCGCGAGGACTCTGCCGCGGGGCGATGGAGGGGAGCGTGGGGCTGGGGGCGGCCGGGGCCGGGCGGCAGCGCTGCCCCGTCGTGTCGGGGCGGCAGTTCTGCGTGTTGCTCTGATAACCGCCGAGATGTGAAATCTCTCCAATCACTTGATTTCCTCTCTCTCTGCTGCCATATGGCAGCACTGTCAGGGCTTGGTGTAAACACAGGGTTTGTATTTTAGTCCCGAGCTCCTCAACTCGTCTGAAGTGAAGGCGGCCACGGAGAGGTGTAGGCATTCCTGCTCGTTGCGCCCACGTCTCCTGCTGCCTGGGACTGTTTCCATGTGTGTGGTGATGAATTTGTTAATCTGTAGAAGGCAGAGAGTGACACTTCAGAAAATCTGAACAACAGGAATCCACTGGCTGGCCTGGGCTGGAAACTGTGAGCTGCTCTGCTGAACAAAGAGAGGTGTGTCTTCAACCACAGCTATTCCACCTGGAGACAACTGGAAGAATTACTCTTGCAAATAACGTTCCATAAGCTCTGATAAAACTATTTCACCGGAGTCATGTTTCTTTTTAGAAGGAAGGATTTATTTCCTAAGACAATATCATCATTGACTTTGTCTCCAGCACCAGTGGGAACATAAGCCGTCGGAAGGTGAAGAGCTGGGCAAAGATGAAGTGAAAAATCATTTGCCTGCCAGGTGGGAGCCGGAGCACTGGGCTGGTCCCCCCGTCCCCTGCTCCCACAGTGAACACGCGAGTGCCTCAACCAGAGCAGGGAGCCGAACTCCCTCCACTTCTGAGGGTGTTTGCTAGAGCTGTCATCCGCAGTGTAGCATGAGGCTATGCGGTGCTGATGGCTCAGGCTCTGGCTTGAGCAGGAAATAATTTGAAACCCTTCTGGTTATGTATTTCTGTTAATGATTGGGGATCTCAAGTGGGTTTTTTGTGTTACCTTTGCCTTGCTGAGCTTTACTTCCCCATTAAGGGAACAAGGGCTGAATTCCTTTCTCGTTGGGGCAGCTCTGCTCCTGCTCTGCGTTTGCTCAGCGGAGGGATCAGTGGAGGGACTAATCCTTCCTCGTGCTGGCGCAGGGGGGTCCCTGCCCCTCCGGACTTGGGCCGCCAGCCTAGCAGAGGGAGCGCGTGACTTAGTGAGGATCAGATGTGCTCGAAGCAGTCATGCAGTGATGACAAGATCTGTATCTCATTGTCAGCTTCCCTGCCTGACCCACCTAGTTCCTTGCTGCTGTTGGAGTCTTCTCGATGAATAAAGCCAGGGGCTTCTGTCCCGGAGAGAGCCGGAGTCAGCACGCCTCCTGCCCCCCGGGCCCCGTTCTTGCTGGGTGCTCCACAGTCTGGTTTTGTAGCCAGGCGAGCGCATCCCTCTGCGCTGGGAACGACCTGCTGGGGAAGCTGCAAATACTTAGCGTGCTGCATGCTTTCAGGGTGGGTTTCTGGGTGCAGTGGTTTAAACGTGTGTCTGGAAGGAAGGGGGAGAGCAGCTAGCTGGTGGTGCAGCCTTTTTGCAGGTTTCAGAGTTTGGGTTTGTGTCCCACGTGGTGACAGCACAGGGCAGCGATGTGGCCTCAGCAGGGACCTGCTGGAGGCAGCCTGGGGCTGGAGAAACCCCCCGGTGCAGCAAGGACCGAAGCGAGCAGCACAGGAGGAGCTGGCGTGGGGTGGGTTGCGGCATGGCCGAGAGTTTCTCCGTGAGAGTTGCTCCAGCTCAGAGAAGCCACTTGACGCTGAAGGCAGACGCAGACTTTGCTCTGAGCTTGGGTCCCTGCTCCCTCCCGGGGCGGCGGGAGCCCCCTCGGCTCGTGCAGCGTGCTGCCCGCCTGGCTGCAGCTCGCCCCGGGGGGGTCGGTGAGGCTTGGGCGCTGTGCTGGAGCGGAGCGGGGGGAAATCTCGCTGCCTCTGGGGCAGTGTTGCGGCTCCAGCCTCTCCTTTTCTTGCAGGGAGAGGAATAAAAACGTTTCGCGGGAAGAACCGTTGCGCGAGGCTGTGGAGGAACCCGCTGCGTCTTGGCGGCGAGGGGAAGCGTGCAGCGCAGGGGGTCTGCGCGTCTGTTTTGAAGCAGCTACACCCAGACGTGAGGCTGGGGGAGGCCGGGGGGTGCAGGAAGCCAGGCAGACGTGTGATGTCCCCAGCCCACCCACCTCCTGCCGCCGGGGTGCGAAGTCACCTCCGAGTCAGGGGGCAGGGACCTCGACTCTCTTGCACTTGTGACCACGTCCTGGTTTAGCCCCAGCCGCAGGGAGGTGGGAGGTCTGTGTTGGGAGCGGGCTGCAGCCGCAGTGGGAAGCCAGGTCTGGCTGCTGGGAGTGGCGTTGCACTGAGTCCCCCGTTCCCTTCGCATCTCCCACGGCAGAACAGGCAGCGACCGCGCTGACGCAGCAGCTGTGGGGGCTGGCGGCGGTGCCCGGCGCCGTCTGCAGCGCGCGATGGTCTCTGCCCCGCCGAGCCTGCCCTCCGGCAGCAAAACCCGCCGGTGGGAGGCTGGAGCGGCGTTAATTCCACTGCAGAGAAGGAGCCTGAAGTCCAAAGGTTTGCTTATTGTGGATCACCTCAGGAGATCAGGACAGAGCTGCCNCAAGCTGCGGTTGTTTTTTTTTTTTTTTTTTTTTTTTTTAAAAATCATCTCCCCCAGTCTTAGTCCTGTGCCTTTACCACAAAACCGTCCTTCCTCTTTATCTGAGGCTTTGATGAATCACCAAAGGAACATAAACATTGCCAGTAGGAATTGCCCACCAGCTGACCCCTCCCTGCCCTCGCAGCACTTAATTTTCTAATTAAAAATCGGCAGGGAAAGCTGCACTTCACACAGGGCGGGCTGCTCGCCTGGCCTACGTGTTTCACAACCGGCTGTCTCTGGGCTTGTCCGTGCAGAATTCACATCGGTTGCACCAGCGCCGCTTTGAGCTGCCCTTGCACAGACCTCTCCTCCTCCTGCCAGCCACTTGCAAAACCACACGCGTCTGGAGAGGGGTCACGAGGCGGGAGAGAAGCCGTGAGGTTGGGATCACCCAGGGAGGGAGCGGGAACAGGACGCACCGCACTGCACCGGTGGTGTGTCTTGTGCCGAAGCGGATGTCCTTGTGGTTCACCCGGTTTCGGCTTGCCCTGTGAGGCAGAAGGATGCACGGAGAGCTCACGCACCCGCCCGCAGCCGCGTGGGCTCTCACCCCGGCTTTGGGCAGCAGCTGGATCCTGCTCGTGTCCTCGGGCTCTGCACTCGAAGCCTTGTCTGCAGCGTGTTGCTGCCTCCGGGGAAGGTCCGGATGGGGGTGTCCCCGTGTGGCTTTGGGGTCCTGTGACCCACCCCCGCATCGCACCCGTGGTGGTTAGAGCGGCGATTGGGGACGAGCAGAAATCGTCATGGCCGGGGCTCAACGTGGACTCAGGAGTAGGGACGGATGTGGGTGCTGTGCCGAGCCAGCAGGACCCTGACAGCAGAGGGGGGATGTGGGGGGCCGGAACCCCCTGTGCCTGCTGTCCCAGCCACAGCACCCGCCGTGTCCCCGCCGGCACGCCGGGGCTGGGAGGGTGCCACCGGAGCCGCTGGGCGCTCCCGGGAGGCCACTCCTCTCTGCCTGTGCCATTGGCTCCGGCAGAGCCAGCTGCAAGCGCCGGGCTCCCGCAGCCGCAGGGATGGGAGCGGGCGGCCGGGAGCCCTCTGCTGCGGGGCCCCCCCGGAGCCCCCTCGGCACCGCCATGTAGCGCCGCGGCATCCTCCGCCCGGCGGCGGTGGAGGGCGAGATCGGCATCATGGGCAACGCGCACCGCAAGAGGAGCCCCGCGGGCGTCAGGTCCGGCTCCTCCTGGCCCTGGGGCCGTGCCGGGAAGCCGAGGGCAGGTAGGAGCTGGGGGGGACCTGGCTGGGGCTCGCTCACGCCTCCTGCCGGGGCTGCGCTGGGAAAGTTTGTCGTCTCTGCGCTTGTTGTCTCTGCTCGCTCTCGTGCAGGGTTTGGCGTGCTGGGGGTCTGGGGCAGGAGGTGAGCCCGGGGTCGGGGGAAGGTTGCTGGCGGCTTTGTGTTCCCCGCAGGGAGCAGATGCACGCAGGGGACCGGCAACCTCTGCCCACTGAGCCAGGGGTGAGGCAGGATCAGGCCCTCTGACTTCAGGAGCTGGGGAGAAAGCTCCTGATTGTGCACAGGGGCTGCTGCTGCGCTGGC
Source organism: Chauna torquata (assembly GCA_013399475.1). Taxonomy (NCBI): domain Eukaryota; kingdom Metazoa; phylum Chordata; class Aves; order Anseriformes; family Anhimidae; genus Chauna; species Chauna torquata. The sequence goes on along the minus strand of VXAL01009433.1, from coordinate 59,662 downwards.
CGCGCTCTGCCCATGGCCAGCCCGTGGCTTTCCTGCATTATCAGGACAACGATCGCCTGCTGAGTTAGTTACCAATTTGTTTTTCTCAGCAGCAGCCCAGCAGCTGGAGCAGGGACCCGGGGCTGCCGGCATCGCACTCATCCTTGGCTGCCGGAGCCTGCCTCCTCTCCCCTTCCCTGCCTCGGTTTCCCTGGCTGTGCCCAGGGCAGTGGCGGAGTTGAGGAGCGCTTGCAGAGAGCGGGGCTGCGTCCCCGCTGCCCACGCAGCGCTGCCCGCGGCCGCCCGGCGGGGAGGGGGATAGGGCAGGGGCCGGGCGGCCGGGGCCGAGCGCGGCTCTCACAATGCGGCCGGGGGCACCGATTCCACCGCTCTTTTATGCTCCAGCTCCACGGATGCAGTTCAAAAGCCCAGAGGAGGCAGGGGGAGGGTCAGCTCTTTTCTGCAGGGAAGGGGAGCAGGGAGGGAAGGGACCCACGTGGGCTGGGCGCATGTGTTGGGTTATCAGACCCTCGCGGTGCCGCGTCCTGGCCAGCCCCCTCCTCTGTTCATCCATCAGACTGAGACGGTGGGAGCAGTGAAGGTCTGTTGCAGTAACGTCCTCATCCAGAGGCTGCTGACCTGTCCTGCTGATGTTAAGCTGTCCCCTTGTCCCCTGCGTGAGATGGGGAGCGCTCGCAAAGGCTCCTGGTTTGGCACCAGCGGGGCTGGTGGGGCCGGGGTGGTGTTAACCGGACGGTTTGGCTCGCTGCGAGGGCTGCGCGCCCAGGCTGCTTCCCGTGGCGCGTGCCCGGTGCTGCGGGGTGCCGGGTCTGGTGTCCCCTGGGCGTGCGTCCCCAGTGCCAGCCGCATCCTGCTTGGCTCTGCCGCCAGCCCTGCCGGGGTGTCCCGGCCCTGACGTCCCTCCTGACGTCGGCTCCCCCATTTCCATGTGCCTTTACTGGCAGCGGGGTGCCCAGGTGCGGCTGCGCCCGCTGTCCACAAGGCAAACGCCCGTGGCCTGGATTCAACCCCCCGGCCGGGCTCAGGGAGCGACGAAGCCGAGTGAAACTCCCCGGGCGAGGCTCGAGGGTGAGCTGCAGAGCCCAGCGGGCAGCCAGGAGGCTCTGCGGGTCCGTCCCTCGGGCGCAGGGGAGGGTTGGGGTTTGCACAGCGGGCGTTTTCTGGGAACGCTCACCGTGCCAGTCCGAGTCTTCAGCCTCGTAACTGAGGGGTGAAGGGAGTGTGTTGCATCTGTAACAAAGCCTTCGTTTATCCACACCGTCAATTATCTGTTGAAGTCAAATGGGTATTAAGCAAAGCAAACAAGTCCCAAGGAGTCAGCTGGGAAATCCCTTTCCCCAAGACTTCAACGGAGAAGCAAAGCAGGTGCCTCCTGCTCCGCGGGCTCTCCGCCGTCCACCTCTCCCGGCTGGCTGGCTGTGGTCTCCTCCATCGAAAGAATCCTCTTGCTGCAGTCTCCAGCTGGGAAGGGCCAAGTGCGGCCGTAGAGAACGTTCTCAGAGCTGGGCTCCTGCTCTCCGTGCCTCCCCATGAGGGTGCTCGGGGGCTCATGGCTCTGAGCATCCCCTGCACAGCCCTCTGCCTTTCCTGGTCCCCTCCCGCATCCATCCCCCAGGCTGAGGGCGTTCTCTCTCTGGAGGTTTCACTCCAGCTCGTGCTCTTGCCCTGAGGTTCTTCAGGAGGAAGCTTTCTGCCAGCCCGGCCGGGAGAGGTGGCCGGCGGTGGGGTGGGTGAGGAGGGCTGAGGGGCATGGGGTGGAAGGCGCTGAGAAAACGTGGGGCAAGTTTTGTTTGTTCTCTGCCACGGCTCCATGGTAACGGCGCAGCGGCCACAAAGCGAAAGAATTTGCATTGTGTCGCTTCAGCGTTTTGGAGGGCGCAGCCGGGATCACCGGCTGGGGGCAGGGGCCCGGCTCCCTCGGGATGGGGCCGGCTGAGCTCCCGGCTCCTCCTGCCCTTACGCAGACCCTGGGGGCTCCCGGGGTTTGGGTCTGAGGCTCCTCGCACATCGCTGGCAGACGGACCAGCAGCATCCCCCAGGTGGCATCTCCTTCCCCCGGCTGCTCGGCCCCGTCGCCGCCGTTCCCGGAGCGTGGAGGGCGCTTGGGGCTGGTGGCCGCCTGAGCGGGCGGCTGGGGCTGGGCACGGCTTCCCGCTGAGACTCAGGTCCGCAGCAGTTTTGCTTGGCCTGACGTGTGTTTTTTTGAGAATATTTGCAAGTGCTCCCTCCCTGGACCCCGCTGACCACATCCGTGTAACCTCCCTGCTCCTTCCCTCCTCCTTGGGTTCTTTGTTTTTCTCCCCTGACTGCTCTTTCCTCCCCCAGGGTTTTGTCTCTCCCACCCCGCTCCTGCTCCAGACCCGGTGCCGATGACGCTGAGCACAGCGCTGGCAGCGCCAGCTTTGCCCCGCGGTGCCCATCGCCGGGCTGCAGGGGCAGGTCAGGCCCAGACAGGCTCTGCCGCGGCAGCAGCAGCGTTAGCCCGGCTGCGGGGCGGCGTGGCCGCCCGCTGCCTTTTGATCTTGAAGGGCAGGAGCGATGGGACGGGGCCAGTGCAGCGAGAGGGCGAGTGGGGAGGGCGGCCGCGGGTGGCTGCCCGCGACCTGGTCCCGGCTGCCGGTGTCACGGCTTGGCCTCAGCCGGGGCCTCCCAGATCTGGTGCAGTGGTGCCAGATCCCCAAAACCATCTCCCTGTCCCCGTGCCGGAGCAGGGCCCGTCTGTCTCCAGGGTGCATCCCCTGCCTCTCTTCCCCGGGCTTGTCTGTCAGGGGAGCTGCCTGGGGAAGGTCCCTGGCAGTCCTTGAGCACCATGGAGACCAGAAGCCTCTTATCTCCTCCTTATCAGGACAGCCCCGCCGGGCCCTGCTGAGTCAGGGCGCAGGAACGTGGCGCTGGGCCAGGCTGCGCCCAGCGGGAGCGAGGTGGTGAGCGGCGTCAGCTGGGCTGGGGCCGGAGCTGCCGGGGAGCCCTGGCAGCGGGGTCCCAGCCCTGGGCTGGCAGCGGAGCGGCCCTGGGGCTAACAGCCTGGCCGCCGTGACGGTGCCGTGGGGGCCCCCGGCTCGGCCTCTATGTGCCCCCCAGAACTGATGGGCGGTGGGGCGAGTGCGTGGGGCAGGCAGGCATGGGGCGAGGGGCGAGCCGTGGCCATGGGGTGCTCCAGCCGCGGGTGCCTGCCCTTTGCTGTGGGGCTGGTGGTGGAGCCCGCTGGTAGCCCCGGCTCTTTCCATAGGGGTGGGCTGAGCAGCTCTGGGCGTCCTTCTCCTTCGCAGCCGCTTTTTGTGCCAGGCCTATGCTGGGCCGGCTCCACAAACGGCCAGGGAGCAGATAAGGGCCGGGGCCCACCCCGGCAGGCACCGGGCTGAGGTGGATGCGGGCGCTTTCTCCGGGCAGAGGGCGGCTGCGGTGCCGCTGCCTGCAGCTCCCTGCCCGGAGCCGCATCCTGCCCGGGGAGCAGATCCCCGGCACCGCCTGGCAGCGGCGGGGTGAGCTGTGAGTGCCCCTCGCAGCCAGCACGCGGCTCTGATGTGCCGAGCCGTGCCTACCTGGCAGGTGCTCCATCACTGGGAGGCAGGGCAGGGGACCTGCTGTTTTGCTGCGTGGCAGTTTTTATCTTTTCCCTGCCATTTCGGGGGCAGCCCTGTCTGGCAGCTCCCTGCTGACCCCGCTTCACCGCGTCCTTCTCCAGGTGGAGAAGCGGCTGTTCCTCGGTGCTCCCTCGCTGCCTCCCGCCAGCTCTGCCCGACACATGCGAGGGCAGGAGGGGGGATGAGGTGCTGGCTGCGGGATGGGGGACGCGTGCATGGAAAAACCTGCAAGGTCTTGTCTAATCCGTTTCCTGGATCTGCTCCTGTGTGGAGCACGGAACCTGCTGTGACAGGCATGTCTGACATTCACAGAGCACCTTCGGTACCTGCAAACACACCAGGCATGATGGCACGCACCGTGGGGATGCAGGCAGCTCTGGGGCAGAGCACAGCGGCGTTGAACAGCATGCGCAGCGCCGTGGGAGGGTGCGCAGGAGGTAGAGGAAAGGACGCTCGGTGAAGGTGAAGCAGGACTAATAAAGCTGCGGACTTCGGCACAGCTCAGGGTGGATTGCTGGGGAGGGAGGAGGCGACGATGGCTCGTCCCCAGCCGGGGGGCTGCCCACGTGGCTCTCGAGGCTGCCGCTGCGTGGGGCTCAGCCCCCAGCCCTCTCCTCCGCCTTGCTGTCTGTGGCCCTGCTCTCCATCTGGGCCGTTCTCGCCCGGATCCGGCTCCCGGCTCCCGGCCGGGGAAAGCTGTATTTACCTTCAAACCTGTTTGGTGGCTTCTCAGGAGGGGCTGAGCGCGGGTGGGGACGCGGCGGGAGGCCNAGCGGAGCCGGGCTGGGAGCGGGCACGGGGCCGCCCGCCGCCCTCGGCAGCTCCGAGCTGCCCGCGGCATCGCCCCGGGGAGCTGCTGCAGGGCTGGGGCAGCGCGCAGAGGCAGCACGAGCTGATGGATGGAGCAGCCCAGGAGAGACCTGGGCTCTCGTGTTTGTTGTGTGACCTGGAGCAAAGAGACTCCGTGCTTTTGAGTCTCAACTTGTCCCGGTTTCACTCTCTTCAGCAGGGATGTTTGGCCCTGGAGGCACGCGTCAAAGGCCTGCTCCGTCTGCGGCGGCTGTGCGCTCCAGCCCTCGCCGAGGGGCCGCGATAGCGCCCGGCTGGGAGCTGCAGACATCGCCCGTCACAAGGCCGAGCACACTGGGTCACCGGGCGGCCGTCCCCAGGCACATGCTCGGGAGGAACTGGGGTCAGGGCCGAGCCGGCTCCGCACAGCCCCGCTGCACAGCGAGGTGTGCTCCTGCCCGTAAAGCAGCCACGGACCACAGCCTTCCTCCAGCTGGGGTTTCGCCCCCGTCCCTGGCGCCGGCTGCCTTTGCCGTGGCCCGTCGACTTGCCCGGGGGACTCGTGGTAGTTTTCTGCGCTGTAATTTAGAGGAAGAAACAGACCCAAGTTTGTTTTCCCATTTGAAGTTAATTTTATTTCTGCCTCTGCATGGGATCGTCTTTGAGATTAGAGCCAGTAGTGCAGATTGGGTCGTGTTTATTTACTTTGTGGAGATGTTTTCCTGGCTGAAACATCAGCCCCGAAGTGAGGACTAGGGCAGGCTGTAACCCCTGGGAGATAGCGGGCTGCGTGACGGCCAGGGGCTCCGTGGCCGAAGCCACGGTAAATATTATTGCATTCTTATCCTGCCTTGAGAGAGCACAGTCCCGCGGCGCGTCCCAGGGTGCAGACCCTGTGCAGAGAGTCGCTGCCACAACAAGGCCAGCGGGTGTTTCTGCAGCCCCCTCGGCACGGAGGGGCAGCGCGGTCCCCGAGCAGCGTGCGCGCGCCTGGGCATCACCGGTCGGTGCCTGTGAGTCGTGCGGGGTGGGAAGGGGCCTCAAAGTGCTGCGAGAGCATCAGCCCCGTGGGGTGCCCGCACCGGGCTGCGGGGTGCTGCTGGGGCATGAGCCGTACCGCAGTGGAAGGCGGCTTTTCCTCCCCTTCCTCCTCTGGGACCTCGCAGCCCCCTTCCCTCCCGCTTGCCAGCTCCCCTGCTCCTCCTCCCCATTTTTCTCCGGTGAGTCAGTGGCGGCGGAGGGCGGGCAGGGCTGCGCTGCCTGTTCCCCGCTCCTGCCGCAGGACCCGCCGCCGCGCAGGGGAGGCAAGTCGGGGCAGTGCCGTGCAGGCGGGGATGGATGCGTGCAGCCGGGTCCAGCCCAGCCTGCCGCTTGCAGGAGCTGCGGGCGTAGCGTGGAGAAACGGGAGCCAGCGCTCGCCTCTCGGCCAAGGGAGGCCTTGGGAGGGTTTTCTCCCTCTGGCTCGCCCCGAGGGACGAGCAGCGGCGTGGCTCGGCCAGCTCTGGGAGGGAGCTTGGCTGCCTCCTGCCCTGCAGCTGGGCCAGCACCATCTCCTGCTTGCAGCATCCCTGCTCCAGGGCCGCGCGGACCCAGCCGTGTTCCTCTGGTCTCTCCCTCGCACAGCTCTGCCCAGGCCTGCCCAGACCCTCTCTGCCGGCCGGAGCGGAGCGGGCAGGGCTGAAGGCAGGGTGGTGCCTGGGCCAGCAGCTGCGCTTCGCTCTGGGTGCTCTGCTCCCTCCAGGCCGTGCCTGGTGTCGGCAGTCCCTCGCCTGCAGTGTCGGACACCAGCTCCCGTGCAAGGAGACTGTCCTTGAGACCGTCCTACCCTTCCTGGGCAGGAACTGGAGTCCTCCCGCGGCAGGATCCGGCTGCCACGTGCGGACGAGGCACGTGTGCCGGGTCAGAGCAGCGGAGCCTGGAGGGGACGGGTCGATCCAGGGCGCGTTGCAAGGAACACACGAGGGACGGGGCGCCAGCTCCGCATGGGCGTGTTGCTACTGGCACGGGCTGCAGCTGCGGCGGATTCCTCAGCCCACCGAGAGCTGCAGCCTCTGCTGCAGGATCAGGCCTCTCAGCCGCCTTCCTCCCTCCCGCTTCCCCTTTCTCCGGTCCCTTCGGCAGCTGGTTTTGCTGGGGCACTGGGGAGCGCCCTGTGTTGGCAGGGCCGGGGCGAGGCTGCCTGGGCGAAGAGAGTTTGGCGCTGAGGAGGCAGCGGAGGTCACAGGGAGGGGAGGAGGAGCGGAGGCCGTGCCTCATGTGCGGTCGCGGGGCGCTCCTGCCTCGGCCCGGCTGTTGGCTGCAGCAGCCTGGCCGCATCGTTCCTTGGGTAACCGCATCCTGCCTCCGCGGTTGGTTCCCGGTGGTGCGGAGCGGGACGTGCGTCTCCATCCTCGGGGGCAGCGCTCAAGGCCCTCCGATGGGCCTCGTGCAGGAGGAGGAGCTGGGATGTCTGCGGGCCCCTGCGATGTCCCTGTGACGCCGGGCAGCAGCTTCCCTGCGTGCTGCCGTCGGACCCGCAGACCTGCCTATGGGCCTGGTTGCGCAGGGGGGACAGTCCCCGTTTTACCGGGGTGGCCTGCGGTGCTGCTGCGCCCGTGCCGTGCGGGAGGCCCGGGTGCAGCCTCCATCCTGCTCCATCCCGTGCTGCCTTGGAGGGCCAGATCCTTCCCCGTGGAGCAGCATCTCTCCCGGCTGTGCTTGCGCTGGCGCTCGTGATGCGCTGCCCGGAGCGGAGAGGGCAGCGCTCAGCGCAGCACGTGGCTGCCTGCTTTGTGCATCCTCAGCCCTTTAATTATGTCCCTTTTCTACTTGCGCTGTGAAAAGAGCCGGGAGCATCTGCCTGCAGCTGCCGGCACCTTCTGGGTGAGCGTGTGGGCAGTGGGACCCATCCTGCCTGTGCTGGAGGGAGGGTGCTTGGCTGCCCGACCGCCACCGGCTGCTGGGTTATGCGTAGCAGGAGCTGCAGGGCGCTGCTGGCGCTTGCTGTTATCGGCACGTAGGAGATGCAGGGGAGGAAATCCTCCCCAGCGCTGGAGCTGCCCGGCCGGGGAGGTGCCCTTTGTGCGGTCCAGCTGCCCCTCGCGCGGTGCGTGCAGTGCCTTGGGCACCTCGGCTCTGCCTGCAGCCCAGCCTGCGCCCGGCCGCAAAAACCCATTTGCGCAGCCCAGGAGGGTCCAGTCCTGCAGCAGGAGGGTTTGTCCAGAGAGGACGGCGCGCTCGGCAGCGGGGCGGGCTGGTGCTGCCGGTGCTGTCGCATGGCAGCTCACGGGATGGGCACGGGGTCCCCTTGCTGGCACTGGCGCGGCCCCAGGCGGCACCGGGACTTGGCTGGCCGGGTCACCGCCGTGGTGGTGCAAAGCTCAGCACCTGCCTTTCGCCCCACGCAGCGGCCGAGACGCTCAGCCGTGCTGCTCCCTGTCACGGCCGGTTGGTGTGCCCTTTATCTGCTGGGCTGGTGCGTGTGGGGTGAGAGCAGGAAAGCACAGAGCTGCCGGTGGCTTCGCTGCTCCCTGCCCAGAGCACTGCGAGCACCGACGGGACCCGGGAGAGGGTCTGCAAGGGAGACGGGGCCCGGAGGGTGCAGAGGTTTGTCTGCAGCCGTGAGCTGGCTGGGGCTTGAGCTGTGCCCCCAGCGCGGACTCCTGCCTCCGAGCCGCAGGGAGCAGCCTGGCTGGAGGGGCCACGGTGCCCCCGCCGCACGGGAGCGCAGCCGGGCCAAAACTGCGAGGAGGGGCCCGTGGGGAGCCACACGCTGCCCGTGCGCTCCCTGCACTGGGGACACGCACCGGACCCCTGGCGATGCAGAGGGATCCGCGGAGCATCTGCGCCTCGTAGCGGGGCAGCCCGATGGCTGGAGGAGGTGGCGGGGGTCCTGCCGCAAACCCCCCTCATGTGGGAGGGGAGCCCCCTGCCCGCCGCCTGCCAGGTTTTGCGGGTGCCTGCGCCCCTGCCTGCCCCAGCAGCTGGAGCTACTGGTGAGACTGGTCCGAGACCCGCAGCCCTGCTGTGCTGGACGCCCCGTCCCTAAGGACAAACACCTCCTCGCGGGGGCAGCCGCCCCACGCCCCGCGATGCCCCCGTCCCCCACTGCGAGCTGTGCCCTGGGCAGGGCTCTGCCCAGCAGCACTGGGGGACCGCCGGCACCGTCTGCCAAGCTGCGGCACATCCCAAGGGTCAGTGCTCGGGGACGAAGAGCCTCCCAGCTCCTCCCAGCTGGCCATACTGGTGCGGAAGCCAGCGTACTGGTTTGCAGGGCCGCTGCGCTCGGCGGGGACCAGCTGAGGACAGCCCCAGGGGATTCCTCCTGGGTGCAGGAGTTCAGGAGAGCCAGGCAGGATCTGTCCCCGTCCCCACAGGCTGCGTGTGGCAGGGGGCGGGAGGGCCGGGGGCGAGTGGGGAGGCCAGAGGAGGGGCCCTGCTCTCCTCCTCCATCCCCGAGGAGCGCAGTGGGAGCAGCTGGGGCTGTCCCCTCCTGCTGCCGCTGCCGCCGCACAGCCCTCCCCGGCTCCATCCTCTCCCTGCGCGCAGCCGCTCCGCCGGCCGGGCATCCTCCCGCTGGCTCCTGCGGCGCAGACGAGCACGGGGAGAGGGAGCTGGGGACCTTGGCACCCGGCCCCCCGGCACTATAGGCAGCGGCAGAGCCTCCGCTGGGGGCGGCGGAGCCCCCCTCCCGCAGGGAGCAGACCCTTTCCCTGGCCACCATGGTGGTTTTCATGGGCAGGAACCTCTCCTCGCTTCTGGCTTTCTTCAAGAAGAAGGGTGAGTGGAGGTGCGGAGCAGAGGAGGGAGGGAGAAGCGCCCTGTCCTTACACAACCCCTGTGAGCCAAGACCCCCGCGTGCCTGCCCCGCCCCGCAGGGGGCTGCTGCTGTCCCAGCACAGGCTGGGGTGTCCCTGCGGCGGCTGCCGCCCCGGGCAGGACCGGGAAGGTCACCCCGGGCCCGGGAAGTTAACGGCACGAACCAGTGCACCCCACTGCCGGAAGGCGGCTCTGAGTGTGCGTGGGTGGGGGTCGGGCGAGGGGCTGCCGGAATTTGGGAGGAAACGGCTTAGGGGAAAGGCAGCGCGATGGGGGGCTGTGGGTGCCTCGTGTCCCGTGCGGGGCCCCTGTGTGAGCACAGGGGGTCCCCGAGCCATCCGCCACGCACGTTCCCCGCCCGGCTGAGCCCCTCGGTGCCCGCTCGCTGTGCCGCGGGCGCTGGCGGAGGCAGAGCCCGGCTTCGCGGCGTGGCGCGGCAGGGCGGGCTGGCTCCATTGTTCGGGGCCTGCTCTTTGTGTGCCCGAGCATGGCCGGAGCTGGGCGTGAGCCGCGGTGGGGGACAGGGGCTGGGTGTGACAAGGCAGCGGCCGTACCAGGCGGCGGTGGTGGATGCCGAGCAGCAGGTACCCCCGTCCCTGCAGTGCTTCCCTGCAGCCCTGCTGGCCTCCTGTTGTCTCCCTTCCCTTCTCAGCCTGAAGTTGTTTTTTTCCAGGCAGGAAGAGCTGGAGGCTTTGCTGGCGGTGGAGGGCAGACGGGAGCAGGCTGGGCTGTGCCCATGTCCCTGTGTCACCCCACGCAGCTGCTGCCAGGCGCTGCCCCCGGTGGGGACCCGAACCCATGGGCAGGAGCCATGAATGGGTACCGCCGGGTGCTGGCAGCGGCATGCAGGGAGAGGGCTGCGAGACGGGGCGCGTGGGACCCTGCACCAGCTGTGGCATGGCACGTGGGGCCCCTGGCACCCAGGGAGGCCGTGATGGGGGGGCTACAGCAGCCTCTGGGTCCCCTGGGGGCTGTGCCTCGGTTTCCCTCCTCTGTAGCAGCCTGGGTGCGGGGGTGAGTCCCTGCTCTCTGGGGTGCCTTGCAAGATCTTGAGGTGGTGCAAGCCTCTGGAAGGGGAAGTCTTTCTGTCCTCATTTAATTCCCCTCGCTGCCCCTTCTCTGCTGAGCTGCCTGCAGCCCCCACACAGCTCGCTGGCTCCTTTGCCCTCCAACCAAGGTACTGGGGAGGAGGGCAGTGCCGAGCCCCAGCTCTGCGCTGGCTGGCGGGGAGGAAGTGCTGCGGCTCTCGCAGCGGAGACAGCCTGACTCCAGCGCATCGATCGGCTGGGCAGAGCTGGAGGGACGAGGCTGGTCCTGTGCAGTGCAGCTCAGAGCTCACGGGCAGGCTGCACGGGCCGCATCCTGCCTGGCCGCAGGTCTGGGGGCTGCTCGCATGTGGGGAGCCCGTGAGGGAACCCTCTGACCCCTCTGTCTTCGCAGGTGCTGCCAAGACCGAGAACGACAAGCGGCTGAGCGTGCAGTACAAGCCGGGCGACGAATGCCCCGACAATGTCTTCTTCCCCAGCACACGGCCCCCGCACCTGGAGGAGCTGCACAACCAGGCCCGCGAGGGGCTCAAGTCCCTGCAGCACCAGGGTAGGTGTGCCTGGCCCCAAGGACCCCTGCCCTGCCGTGGGACGGTGTCCCCAGGGCTGCAGGACGGTGTCCCCAGCGCCCTGGGCAGCTGGCTGTCCTGCCTGTGTGGGCGGTGCAACGGAGGGTGACCGGACTCCGGCACTGGGGGTGGCACTGGTGGCCGGCGCTGCCCTGGGACGTGCGGGCAGCGCTGCTGGGCTCAGCAGCCGTTCTGCTGGCTGCCTGCTCCCTCTGGGCTCCCGCAGAGGGACCGACTCCCTTCCTTCCTCCTGCAGAGAAGCAGAAGCAGACCAAAAGTGCCTGGGACCACGGGGACACCAACAGCCTCCAGGTGAGTACCGGAGCCCCAGCCAGCCCTGCCTGGGCTGCGCTCTGCTGTGCTCTCAGCTGTGCCCCGGGCCCTGTGTGGCTGTAGGGGGTAAGGAGAGTGGGGTGGCCCCTGCGTGTCCCTGGGTGCTGGTCAGGGCAGCACTGGGGCCCGGAGGAAGCAGGGACCTGGCCGAGGTTGGGGCTGCAGGACCATGTCAGGAGGGTGTGCGGAGCAGGAGGGGGCTGTGCCTCCCTCTGTGTTATCCCTTTTTCCCCACGATGAGTCTCTGTGCCTGTTCTCAATGCTGGCACGTCATGCCCTGCCTTGTGCAGCTCTGCCCACGGTCCCCCACCGTGCCCGCATCCCTCTGTCCCCCCTGTCTCGCCCGACCGGTGTCCCCTGGCAGCACCGAGCGAGGTGGGGAGATGGGGCGGCATGACGGGGACTGCCGGCCGCATCCAGCCCCGTGGCTGGGCCCCTCCCTGGCTGCCGACGGGCGAGAAACTCCCACTCACTTGGCTGAGCTTGGGTTTACTGCTTCCCTGAGCTCTGACCCCGCTCCCAGCGCCTCACCCACATGTATTTGCTTAAACCGCTGCCTCCCTTTGGCTCTCAGCCACCTTAACCCCTTGGAAGCGGGCGGCGAGGCGGAAAGCGAGGCCGTGAGTCCCTGGGTGTGCAGAGCTGCGAGGGTTTGGGGAGGTGATTCACAGGGTTGTGTCTTGTCCTGACCTCTGGCTCTGCCAGGGGATGCTTTAGAAGGACGAGGCGGGCACAGAAAGCCAAGCTCATCACGAGGGCTGTGTTTCCCGTGGCATGGCCACCCCGCTGCCCGTCCCTATCCCTGGCCTGCCCCAGCCCCGCTCCCCTCTCCCAGCCCCTGGCCGCCCCCCAGCCCTGGGGCGCAGCAGGGCTGGGCAAAGCTGTGGGGTGGTTTTAGCTTGGCGGTGGCGAGGCCGGCGGTTCCCTCCAGTGCGGGGACAGGGCGGTGCCGGCTCCTCCACCCAGCTGGACCCCGGCTCGCCTGCTCTCCGGGGGCCGCGGGGCTGCGTGGGGTCCCTGGGGCTGCTCCCAGCCCCGCTCCTGGTGGGAGGACTCTGGCTGCTGGTGTGGCTGACTCAGCCTTTGGCCCTCGGAGAAGCTTTTGTCTCGGCAGCGCTGGGCTGCGGAGTCAGTTTGCGGCGGAGAAGGGGCCTGGTGGGGCCAGGGCTGCTCCTTCCCCACATCTCGGGGCCCGACTGAGCCCACTGTCTGCCCACGCAGTCCTGCGCATCCTCGGAGGATGACAGTGTGTCCTTCCGGAGCCGGGCAGCTTCCTGTGTCACCGACAGCACCTCCGAGGACGCCCTCTCCATCCGCTCTGAGATGATCCAGCGGAAAGGTGCCCAGCTGGGGGGCTGCGGGGCTGGGGGACGTGAGCCACAGGGGTGCGAGAGGCCAGGGTGCCTGGGGAGCCTGGTAGGAAACCTGGGGGGTTTCCGGGCTCTCATTTGCACGGCCATGAGCCAGTGCAGGGATTTGGGGGCCCTTGGAGAGATGAGAGCAGCTCTGGCTGAGTCAGAGGCTGCCGTGGGTGTTGGGATGGGACTGGATGAGGGGGACAGATGGACAGACAGACACTGTCTCCTCCCTGCTCGGACCGTGCGGATGTTTGGCAGCTGCCGATGCCTCCCTGGGCTGTGCTGGGTGTCTGAACTCGGCTTGCCCCGGAGCATCCCAGGCAGCGATTGGGGGTGCTGGGCTGGGGATGCTGGGGATGCCTGGCCCAGGGCCCGCATTGTGCCGGCTGGACCTGCTCACGCCTCTCGCAGGTTCCACCTTCCGACCGCACGACTCCTTCCCCAAATCTTCGGAGAGGGCTGGCAGGAAGAGGAAGGAGAGGAGGACAACGGTGCTGGGCATCCCCCAGCATGTCCAGAAGGAGCTGGGTAAGTGTTATGGGCAAGGAGGGGAGTTTTAGGGTCCAGTCCCATCCCCGGGGCTCTGTTTGCCTCGGCTGGGTGCGTCTACATTGGGACCACACCCGGTTCATTTCTCCCTGCGCCCAGGTTTCCGGAACAGCCGGGAGGCCAAAGGATGTCCCGCTGGTGGGCACGGGGCAAGCCAGGCACCGCAGCCCTTGCTGAACGGTGGGCAGGTCTCCGGCGATGCCATCCGCATCCCCACCATTGACGGGAACCTGCCACCACTGGACGTCCCCAGCGGTGCCCGCGTCCGCCTGGGAGCCTTGGAGGAGGTGGACACGGCCCTGCAGAAGCACATCGACCGCGTTTACTACGATGACACGTTGCTGGGGAGGAAGACATTGGCCAAGCTGTCTCCCATGGCGAGGCCGAAGTCACTGGCTGTGCCGGGCATGACCACCAGCGCCAGCCCCCCAGAGCTGCTGAGCCCTGTCATGTCCATCTCGCCCCAGGGCACCTACATGTCCAAGATCATCCCCAATGCCATCCTGCCACCCATGGTGGATGTGGTGGCCCTGACGCGCAGTAGCGTGCGGACGCTGAGCCGCTGCAGCCTGGTGTCGTCCAGCCCGGCCTCGGTGCGCTCCCTCGCACGCTTCTCGGAGCACAGCACCCGCAGCCGTGAGCCCTCCTCCTCCAGCGACAACTGGAGCCACTCGCAGTCCACTGAGACCATCGTCTCCAACAGCTCCACCATCTCCTCGCATGGTGGCTCTGACCGCCGGCAGGCCGAGGCAGGGCCGCGCGGTGAGGCTGACACGGCGGGACGCTCCGACGCTGATCAGATCAGCATCTACAGTTCTGCCAGCTTCGCCAGCGCCTGCTCCAAGCCCGCCGTGGCCCCTGTGCACACAGCGCACGGGCTGCTGGCCGTGGGGCCCCGCAGCGTGGGCGGCAGCAGTGGCCGGGCGTCCCCCGCCTTCAGCACGAGCAGCCAGGCAGAGGGCTCAGACACGGGCAGCCTGGCGAGCGAGCGCTCCTCGGCACGCAGCGTCTCCCTCAGGAAGATGAAGAAGCCCCCGGCACCCCCTCGCAGGACCTACTCGCTGCACCAGAAGGCAGAGGAGGGAGAGCCCAAGGTGCTGGGGCTGCCCCCCAAGCCCGACCGGCGGCCCCAGCGGGAGGGTGGCACGCCTTGGTCCCCGCGCTCCGAGCCCTTCAGCCCAACGGTCGAGGACGAGGTCTTCTCCCCATTGTCACTGAGCGAGACCAGCAGCATCCTCTCCGAGAGCCTGGCCGGCACCAGCTCCCCCAAGGCCTCACGGGGCAGCCCTGGGCCAGGCGACCGTGGCGTGACGGTGGTGCTGAGGGAGCCCCCGGTTCAGCCCAAGTGGAGCTGCCCGGACGGCTCCGACCGCACCATGTCCCCCTCCAGCGGCTACTCGAGCCAGAGCGGGACGCCCACGCTGCCCACCAAGGGGCTGGGCCCCCCGGCTGCGTCCCCGGGCAGGGTCCAGCCCCAGAAGCCGGACCGGGTCTGCTCCTTGCAGTCCCCCGCGCTGTCCATCTCATCTTCCCTCACCTCCATCTCCTCCTCGGCCTCGGACCCGACCCCCTCTGAGACGCTGCACTGCACGCAGAGCCGCTCGGACAGGTTCGTCATCCCGCCGCACCCCAAGGTGCCCGCTCCCTTCTCCCCACCACCCACCAAGCCCCAGCTGCCCGCGGCTTCCACCGGCCCCCTCACCCCCTCGCCAGACCCACCAGTGCCCAGCACCACCGGCCAGGAGCCCTCGACCAAGCCCAGCGCCAAGTCTCCGCCGCCATCGCCACCACCCGCCTACCACCCGCCTCCCCCGCCGGCCAAGAAGGCGGAGGCGANTCCGGACGAAGCCTATTTCTCCAGCCTGCCCCTGCCAGATGCCACACCAGCTCCGGCAGCTGGGCAGAAACAGGCGCCGAGTCCGGGGACTGCGTCTTCCTCATTCTCAGCCACCATCTCCTCACGCATCCAGCAGCAGGGCCCGCCAGCCGGGGCAGCGCAGCCGCCGTCCCCTGCCAAGCCCCCTCCCGAGGCCTCTGTGCCCCCGCCGCCTCCTCTCCCCCCACCCTCAGCTCCGGCTCCGCCACCCCAAACCAGCCTTAAGAAGGTGACGAACGGCTCCCGGGCGGACACCAAGAAGGAGCCGGTGTCGCGGAGCAAGAGTGGCCCCGTGCCCAAGGAGGACGCCAGCCTGCCGATCGTCACGCCCTCGCTGCTGCAGATGGTGCGGCTGCGCTCCGTCAGCGTGGAGCCACCCGCCAGGGCTGGGGCCGAGGAGCGGCCGGTGCCCCAGAAGCCCGTCCGCCGGGCCCTGTCCACACGGCAGCCCCCTCCGGCCAAGGACGCGGTGCCTTCGAACCAGCTCCACGCCACTGTGCACCTCAAGGCTGCCGCCTTGTCCTCCAGTGAGGCCACGGCAGCCGCAGCCTCTGGACCAGCCGAGAAACCCCTGGGCAGCAAAGCGGCTCAGCCTGGCCCTGAGGGGCCTCCCGGGGACGGGCAGCTCTCCCCCAGGCACAAGTCACCGACCTCCACTGCTAGCTTCATCTTCGCCAAGAGCTCCAAGAAGCTGGTGATCGAGACACCCTCGTCCCCCGAGGTGCAGGCCGACCCGAAGAGGAACTTGGTTGCTGAGCTGATGAATTTCTCGGGGCAGCGCTCGGCAGCCCCGGCTGCTGCCCAGCAGGGTCCGGGCAAGGCGCAGGCGCACCGAAAGCCCGGCAAGGTGCCCCCTCCTGTCGCCAAGAAGCCTTCACTTGGCCCGGGGCCGGCTCCGTCACCCCTGAGCCCAAAGGCACCGGAGGTGCTGGGCTCCCCCGTGCCGGATGGGAAGGCCAAGGCGGCCTCGGCGGAGGAGAGCAGGACTCAGAGCGAGCTGGGAGGGACGGCCGAGGGCAGGAGCGCTGCGGCCCCGGGCGCGGAGCTGCCGGCACAAGGTAGGTGGGGCGGGAGGGCTGGGGGCTGCTTGGCTGCAGCCAGCCCCGCTCAGCCCCTGCCGTGGGCTGAGCCCTCTGCCTGTGCTGGGGGCTCGTTAGCCAAAGACAGCCGGCAGCGTCTGGGCTGGTGCCGGAGCCACTGGCTGGCCGGGGCTGTTGGAGCTGAGCGGCAGCGCTCACGGTAGGGCAGGGTGCCCCAGCGCGGCACGGGCTGTCGGGGCTGCGGGACACCGGGACAGCGCGGCTCAGGGACAGGGCTGTGGGAAGCTGGGGCGTGGGACCTCGCTCTCTGACGGGCTCTTCCCTCTCACCTTGCAGACAGACGGGGAGAGACGGCCTGAAGGACGAAGCTGCAGGACTGGTGCCCCCGCAGACAGGAATCCAAATCTCTCAGGGACCTGGGCAGGTCAACGGATGAGTGTGAACTGGCATCTAACTTAATACAGGAAGCAAACAGCCTTAGCCTCCATGGCCTTGATGATATTTATGCAAAAATGGTGTTGGTTTCACTTTCCTAAGTACTACAGCTTTATTTTGCTTTTTTTTTTTTTTTTTTTACTGGACTCGAGGCCTGTGCCCAGGGCCAGCACCTCTTCCCTGCTGGGCTGCTGCTTGGTTTGCGTGTGCGGAGCAGAGCAGCCGTGCAGAGAGGAGTGCAAGGGGCTGAAGCCGCATTGCCCTGCCCACCAGCGAGGATGCAGGAGGAGGTGCAGCCCTGCCTGGCCAGGGCTCGGGCGCGTAGCTGGAGCCGCTCTGGTCTTGGCCAGCCGGGCCCGCAAGGAATCAAAGCACTTTGGATGAAGGAAGTGGAAGGCTTTGGCCATGGCAGCCCTCGGGAGGACTCGGGCAGCAAGACGGGACAGAGGTGCTGGTTGGGAGGAAACCAGGCCACAGCCCTGAACGAGAGTGCAAGAGGGGGTTCTCAGCCATCACCCTCCTGGCCCGCAGCTCGCCCTGCTGCTGGGCACAGCCAGGCGGGAGCCATGATGGCTCCAGGGGAGCCTGGCTGCCCCCCAAGCTGGCGTTCAGGCCCTGGGGTAGAGCCTCGATTTCTGTTTCTGTAAACTTGGGTCACATTTTGATTTCTTTGATTGTTAAAAAAAAAAAGAAAAAAAAGAAAACCAAAACCAAAACCAAACAACCCTCTGCTGCCGAGTAGCTGCTCAGAGCTCTGTACCTGGCTGGTAAAGATGATGACCGAAGCTTGCTGCCTCCTGTGCTTCCTGGCTTATGGCCTGGCCAGTGCTGACCACAGCCTTGCCCCACACAGCAGCTGCCTGTCCCAGCGCTGCCGCGTTCGGGGCTGGCGCAGACCCTGAAGGGGTTGGCTCCTGGCACCTCTGTCCCCCACAGGGTGGGCAGAGCTTGGGCTCCATGCTTGGCTTCTGCCAGCGCTAAAACGCAGGAGCAGAGCTGGCTGCTGGCTCAGCCACCCCCCACCCCAGACAGACAGGCACACCCACAGGCAGTCAGCTCAACATTTTATTTGGGTTTAGGACAGACAGATGGTTCCCGAGTCAGTGTTTAAGGCCCACACCCCGCCCAGCCTCAGGTCAGACCCGCTGGTGGGGCCTGGGCTCCTGGCCCGCGAGCAGCAGCCCCAGCCCCTGCGCCGGGCAGGCCGAGCACGGAGCGGAGCAGGGGACGGGGCCTGCCTGGCTGCCAGGCAGCTGCCCCCAGCCCTGGTAGCAGCAACACAGGTTTGAGCCAGCAGCCTTCCCTTTCAGCCCTCACTGCAGCACCCACACCCGCTGTCCTGGAGATGGGACCAGCAGGCGGGCTTCCAGTGCATGGCACAACTGGGAGCAAGCTGATGGCCCTAGTGAAGAGCCTGATGACACAGGCACAAGAAACACAGGTCCCTCAGGTGTGGTGCCACCGCCAGCCCCCAGGGCTGGCCCACAGCAGAGGCACCAATGCTGGCTGAGCAGGACCAAGACAAAGGAGATGTTGGGGGCAGCTCTCTAGGAGGCCTCGCGCTGTTATGATGTTGGGAGGCTACAAGTTCAGTCCCAGAGCTCCCAGGTCCTGCAGGGCTGAGCCCCCTGCTTGGGGCACTGGGGAAGGAGATGGCGGAGACCAGGGAGGAGCACCTGGCTGGAGCGGTGGAGGGGGCCAGGCAGGAGGCGCGAGCAGCAGCTCTGGTGCTTGTTAGCTGATGCTCCCCCCCTTCAGGCTTTTACACGAGATGCTCCCCAGCTTGGTCAGGAAGTTTCTCTGCTTCCACTGGGCAACGCAGTCCTCAGAGACGCAGAAGTCAGCCTGGGGAGCAGAGCAGGGGGATGGGGGTCAGGCCTGGGACACCCAGGCTGGGGATGCCTGCGGGGCAGTGGTGCCTCACTCAGCCGGTGTGGAGGTTCATCTTTGCGGCTTCGCTGACCATCACACAGGCAGCGAGCAGCCACACTGAGGTCACCCAGTGGTGGGGACAGTGGCATCTACATGGCCCTAAGCATTGCCCCTCTCAATGCCTGGAGCCCCAGCCCTGAGCTCAGCTGCTTCGTGCCATGGCCCAGCCCCACGTGCAGCCCCTCACCTGCAGCTTCTCAAAGACCTTCTTCTTCGGCTTGAGCTCATCATCGGGCTCCCCATCCTCGTAGCCCTCCACGTAGACACGCTCCCCGGCACAGCACCCGGCCGGCGGGTCCAGGGGCTCCACCTGCCGCGGCTCACCCACGCTGCAGAGGGGTATGGAGGAAGCAAATTAACCCTGAGGCGGCACCCACCTGCCCCTCGTCAGCGCTGGGCTCTGGGGCAGGAGACGTCCAGACTGCGCCCCTGCTGCAGACGTTGCCGATCCCCCCTCACCTGGAGGCGCACAGCACCATGCCCTGCGACTCCACGCCCCTCATCTTCTGGGGCTTGAGGTTGCAAAGCAGCACCACCAGCCTGTCCTGCAGCTGTTCCCTGGGGACGAACTGCACCAGGCCACTGACCACAGTGCGGGGCTCGGGCTCACCCACGTCAATCTTCTCCACATAGAGGCTGTCAGCGTCTGGGTGCTGGCAAGCAGAAGCAAGGTGAGGAGCAGGGAAGGGGACTGGGGTAGCAAAGAATAAGGGGGCAGACCCCCCCGTTCGCCATCCCCCATACACCGAGTGCCCGTGCCACTGAGTGGAAAGGTTACTTCCCTCTTCCCGTTGCGCCCGTACCTTTTCCACGCTGATCACTTTGCCAACGCGGATGTCCAACCGGGATGGGACAACATTCTCCATCTCTGAGTTCTTGGTGCCTTTCTCTGTAGGCTCTGCAGTGCAAAGGGAACAGTTGCACCATTCACCACATGCCCAGGGAGCTGGCCAAGCCCTGGGGAGCACAATTGCTGGACCTGAGGACCCCTGAATTCCCCGTTTGTCTACACACCACAGAGCAGTCCCTCCTCCACTTTGCTGGCTTCTCAAGTAACAAGAGAAATGCATGCTGGCATCTGTCCTGTCTGGGCAGGCAAACAGCCCTGGCGCCGGCCTTTCCTCACCCTGCTCTCTGGGGCTGCTCCTGGAGGGACTCTCTCCTACCTGGCCCCGCGTGGCCAGGGCCCCATTTCCCCCAGCTCCCAGCACCTCCTTACTGGCTTTGGAGGGGTTGGGATATGCTGCGTTGGTCAGCTTCTTCAGCTCTGGGCTGTTGAATTTCTCTCTGATAGGGTCAAGCAGTTTGTTCAGGGCTACTTCCACTGAGTTCTTCAGGTCTCCGGGATGCACAACCTGTATCGCGACAAACAGACAGGTCCCTGCATGGTTTCCTCCAGGGCAGGGGGAGAAGCAGCGTTCAAGTCCCTCATCTGAGGCCAGAGAGGTGCTGGGATCTCTCCTCTCAGCTCCAGCAGACACACATCTTGGCATTCTTCCCAGAACAAGATAAAAGCGCATCTTCTGGAAAGATGGACACCCTACCTCGCCTGGGAGTGAGTCCTGTGCCTGGACTCAGCTAGACATACACGCATCTCAAAGATGTTGGGAGATACCTTAGCTCGAAAGCCCTGACAAGGGTGAACGACAGGGCTGACTGCATCTGAGAGGGGACAAGCCTTTGTGAGAACACCTGACTGAGGCAGTCCCGCAGCAAGCACAGCCCAGCGTCACCATGTCCCAGGAGGGGAGAGCAAACACCTCTCCCTGGTGCAGATTTCAATCTCCCACTGCTGCTCTGAGCCCTCCCAAAGAGCTCGTGGGAGCCTCAAGGACAGGGAGGGCAGTCGGTCCCTCGCTGCACTCACCTGCTCAGCAAAATCCTTCTCCAGGGCCTCATAGGCTGTGTATGTTTTGTTTCCTCCCCATTTTTCTTCTCGCAGAATCACAAACTCTGTGAGAGACAGGTTAAGGCCCAGATTAACCCAAGGGGAGACTCACTCCCCACTCAGCCCGATAAACCACCCCGCTCTGCCCAAGAGCTGAGGGCTGGGGAGGGGCCACGCAGGGGGCAGCCCGCTTTAGGGACCACACGCTCCCATCCCTTCCTCTTGCCCACAGGGAAGACCGGCCCCAGCACCTGAGTGCAGAGAGCCCCTCACCTGACTTGAGCGGAAAGAGGACATGCTTGATGAAGGAGAGGACACCGTTGTTCTCCACATTCCCGGGTTCGCAGAAAGCCTTCTTCAATTTCTTCTTCACATCCTCCTTGCGGTCCAGAAGGTCGATCTTTGAGTCCTGGAGGAAGAGATTTCTGCAGCCCTTTTCCCAACCTCTTGCCCAAAAGAGACAACTCGTGCTGGCGTTGTTGCACTTTTTTCTTAGGCACCAGTGTGAGTGATGGGAGAAATTGCCTTCTCTCAGGGTGCAGCCTCTCCCCCCACAACCATGAACCTGTGCCCTGCAGAGCCCCTGACCACAGCCACCACTCAGGAACCAACCTCTTCTGATGAGCTCATTTTGCTTCCTGTCAGACCGGGAACCATTGGGTTCATCAAGTGGATGCGCTTGGCGTAGCCCAGGGAAGGAAGGTACTGAGAAAAAGCAAGGAGGCAAATCATGGACAATCCTCTTCTGCAGATCACCTTCAACCCGCTGCCCCTATTTGCTCTTGGCTCCAGATAACCTCAAGCATGGCAACGGGACCCAGGAAGCTGTTGCAGGTTTGCAAGGCCCTGACAGCTACCGCCAGGGACACATGGCAGCCCTGTCTCACACGCCAGAGCCCACCAGACCACAACAGCAGCAGCAGGAGCCGCAAAGAGCCTTGTGATGCTAACTGAAATATCACAGACAGGCTTCTCCCAATGGATGAGTGAGTGTCCCAGCCCCACGCCAGGATCACAAGGGACTCAAACACTCGTTCCTGACCTTCTCTGCAAATGTGAATATCTTCCTCTGATCAACTCCTCCAAACTGCGCATCAACCTTGAGGTACTCCTCGTCCAGGGCCTGAGGAGAGACACACAGAGTCTTGAGCTTGGCCCCAAAACTCCACGCTCCAGCTTGCTCAGCCTTTGGAGGCCCTGCCCGTGCCCCAGGATCTGCCCAGCCCTGCTGGGCCCCGGGAAGGCTGACAAGCTCTCCCGCCCGCCTGCCTCCACACACCTCAACTGGACTGAGTCGCTGCAAAAGCGNCCCGGGAAGGCTGACAAGCTCTCCTGCCCGCCTGCCTCCTCCTGAGTCGCTGCAAAAGCAGCTCTGTGCTCAGGTCACGCTTTGTGCTGCTGCCAGATGTAATACTGGGGTGGAGCACAATGCCTGGGGCCCAGGCATGCAGACTCACGCATCCCTGTGGACCCGGCTTTGCCCAGCACCTCCCCGGCACAGGGGCTCTGACAGCCGGCCTCACCACACACCTGCAGGCCCGGGTAGAGCAAGCCACTCAGCAAGGGGTGCTCCACCTGCTTCACCACCTCTGCTCCTGCCTTCTTCGCATCGTGCTGCGTCACCACGGACGAGAGGCGGTACACGTCCAGCGTGTACTCCCTGCGGGAAGGGACAGCGCTGTCAGCACCAGGGAGGGGGGACAGCTGTAAGAGCTGCTTCATGCAAACACTGGCTCTGGCCACACCGAGTGGAGCCTGGAGGCACCTTCACTTTGCTCCCCGAATGACAACGCCTGGAAGCAGACTTGGGAACAATCTCGGGACAGCAGAGCCCCAAGCCAGGCTCTTTCTCCTGGAGAGGACCAGGAGCCCAGGACTCACTTGCTGAGCTGGTAGTCTGTGCCCCGGATGAACTTCAGCTTTTCCAGGGGCACCCCGATGCTCTCCAGCATGGCTTTGATCACATTCTCGTAATAGCGAGTGCGCAACTCCAGCAGCTCCCAGGGAGCCTTCATGTTGTCTAGGTAGGCATGGAGGTCAGCAAACAGTATCGTCACCTATATGGAGGGGAGAGAGACAGCATCACGCTGGTCAGGGGAACTGCAGCGTGGTGACAAAATCCTGCTGGGTCCGAGCTGCCAGCCTGGCCACGCACCTCGCACCCTGCCTTCAGGAAGTCTGCGATCTTGGACATTGGCACGAAGTAGGCGACGTGTGGCTTGCCCGTGGTGGCGGTCCCCCAGTAGATCTTTACCTCTCGTTCCTTCAGGATGGCCATGAGCTTATCCTCGCCCAGCACCTCCTGTGGAGAGCCGAGACAGGTGTCCTGCACGGCCGAGCCACCCCAGCAGCAGGCTGGGGCAGATGTGGGGCGGACACCGANCCCCGAGCCCCGAGCCATGCCCAGGCTCGGACGCCCCCAGACAACAGCGTGTCCCCAGGCTCCGAAAGCCAGCTACGGCGGGGAAGGGCCCGGCCGGCCTGGTCCAGAGGCTGATCGGGGCCTCCAATGCCGCGCCCGGGGCCTGCCCACCCCCGCCTCCCCCGCGCGGGGCCCCGGAGCCGCCTGCAGGCGGGCCCGGCCTGCCCCGGCCC
>VXAL01009433.1:0-36272 GCA_013399475.1 Chauna torquata | reverse complement strand
GCCTCCCCTGCCCCCCTCCCGCTGGGCGAGCAGCCCCCGGCGCAGCACCGCGGTCTGCGGGCTCTGAGCCCTGCGGGCTGTGTTCTGAGCAGCTTTGTTCTTCGGCCTCATCGTTGCGTCTGCCGAAGCTGTGCTAGGACCCCCCCGCGGCTTGTTGAACTTCCCAGCGGCCGTCTCTCGGCTGCCCGTAGGAGAACGGCCGTGGCTCCAGTGCTGGTGCCCCCTCAGGCAGGGGCGAGCCGGCTCCAGCAGAGCACATACGAGTACCGGCGCTGGAGCGGGGGACAGGGTGGCAGCAGGCAGTCTTGTCTTACATCGGTTTAAGAGCCATTTAAACTGTTACGGAACATTACTCCGGTGTAAACCCCTGAACAGTCCCTTAATTCAACACCTTTCTGCGATAGGGAGTGGCGGGGGGTGTGAGTGGTCTGGTGTGCCATGTGTGAGCTCCCCAAGTTCTGCTTCAGAATCAGTTGATGTAGGGCTGCAAGTACAAAGCCACCACAATTTGCAGTTTGTAAGGTGAGCTGGGGAGGTCATGGCAATAAAGAAACAATTTCCTGTCTGCGGGTTGAGCATGGAAGCATTTCCAAATGAACTTTATGTGAAGACAGTTCCAGCGAAAAGGTTTAATGCGTTTTGCTCTCTTTCAAGTCCTTATTGGTTAGGAACCGTGTTATTGGACTGCTACACCCTGTAGGACCAAACCCACATTTAATTTATTTGCCTTTTGTTTCTGTTTGAAGCACTTGAGCACTTACAGCTAGACTGCAGAACTCTCGGCGTGTGCTATCTAGCGAGGACTGCTCAAGATTCTATATGTTCTTGTATAGATTTTGTGTGCATATAGCAGATTCCCGAGTTTTCTTCTTACTTCTGTGTGGTTGCAGCATTATTCTGAAAGTGTTAATTTTTATTAATTGGACAGAATGACAAGAGGAAGCAGCAGAACTGCTGATTTTTGTTTCTGGAGTAGCTAGCTTCCTTTTTTGAAAGCAGTAAGTAGTCAAACCAATGGAAAGACAAAAGGTTTTCCTTTAAATCTGTTGGTCAAAGAGGACAGGAAATACCTTTCCTGAGCCTAGATTCTCCAGCTGGGTGAGAGTCAAATAAATGCAGGGCTCTCAGGTCAAAAGATTCATGTTAGTGTGAATCCTCTCAAAGAGGAAAACAGGTTTTGTTTGTAGATATTTTTAAACTATTGAATTCTACAGGGAGATTTTTAACTATGATCTTTCACTGTAATACTCACGTTGTATGAGTGTTTCGAGTGACTAATATGCTGCTGAATGTCCTGTTAGTTATGGGACAGAGCTGCTCTTCCGTTGCTCAGTTTTTCCTCAGCTGGAAAAGGCTCTCTATTTGTTTAGTATCTTTGGAGCATGAAGGTAGGGGCTGAGAGATGGGGAGGGTCTGTGAGGCTTTAATACCTGAGGAGTGCTCTGTACTTTAAATGTAAGGTGGTAAAAAATGTAATGTGTGAGTACTGGTTTCAGATGTTGGCATGGTTGATTTACAGCAGCTTTGGAGGAGACGGTACAGACTGTGTTGATGATGGGGCTTGTGTTAGCTCTGCTTGATAAAGCGAGGCAGCCTCGTGTGCGAGAACACTCACAGACAGACCTAAAATGGTCAGGAGCAGAGGTAAGGGAGACCAGATAGTTGCAAGGTTGAATCATTTACTCAGTAAACGGGTAAGTATGCATTGGTTGATTCTTCTTGTGCGAGAAAGGCTTAAATTCATTTAAGTGAACAGTGAAGACATTAAGTGCTTATTTTGTCAGGTAATTTACCTGTGAAACTGTGGTGGATGGTAACTCTGGTAATGCTCTCAGCTCATTAGCTGAAGTTTGGACTTCTGAAACAGCTATGGCCGTTTGGCCAGCAGGCACCTTAGTGTGCGAACTCGTTAATTTGGGGATTAACTAGTGTCAGTAATGCTAAAGTACCTCAATCCAGAGGAATGCTGGATGTTCTGTCCAAAAAAATTTGATATACGTCTCATCTAGCCGAGAGAGTGGTTTTATCTCCTTGTGCCTCAGCTAGCCTTCCCACTTATGCTATCGTATCTTTGGAAAACTGCTGAATTTCTTTTATTGAAGGTGTTGTCTTTTGCTGGCAGGTTGGAGCTGGCTCTTGCAGATTTCCTTTCTGAAAGGGCTGATCAAAGTGGCACCAGGATCACCTGAACTTCAGAGCAGGCTTCTGGAGCTGTAAGCAGAAGGCACAGGGTCACATAGATACGGAACCTACAGCACCATGGATGAGCAGCCCCCTCATGCCCTTGGGCTTTGTTGTTCTCATGGATCTGAACCTCGTGTTAACGATACAGTTCCCGGGGCCAAAAGGCCGTTGGATTCCCTAGAGCAGGTTCAGGTCCTACAGTCAGCTAAGAAAGCTTGTGTGTTCAATCATCAATGTAGCACTCCGTCAGAGAAACTGCTACTCCATTCTGCAGGTTCCACCTGCTCTCAAGGATCCTCACATTTTCCAGATGATTCTGGCTGTGACGATTTAGTTGCCAGTTCTTCTGAGTCAAAATATAATGATGTAGCCACTCCTCTAGATACAGCCAGATGTTTTGATGATAGTGAGCCAGACGACTCATTGTTGGAACTGTCAGACAGTGAACAAGGGAATTCTCCTTTCAATTACACTGAGGAAGAGATCCAGGAAATCTTGGCAGATGATTGCTTGGAATGTGAGCAGCACATAACTAGAAAAAGCACTCTGAGCCAAAATGTAAGTGGAAAGAGTGAAAAGGACGTGAGCAGCAGCTGCACTGGGGTGTCAGTCATCAGTGAAGATGCAAAGGTAGCCTCAAAGATCACAGAGAAACCAGATATACCTCTGTCGGTCCAAGTAACTGGTGTGTTGTTTGACCTTGACATTGAGGAGCTTCTGAATCTTAGCCCAGCTGATGCTGACTATGTAGATCAGCCTCTGGAGGACAATTTTTTAGAGGAAGCCAAAATCATAAATGATTCCGTAGCATATGATCAGACTGATGCTAGTAACCGATTTCCCAGGGAATTGTTGGGGTGGCTGAAGCCTGATGGCCAGCAAACCCTGGGTGTGGATTGCCTGGGCAAGACTTCCTCTACAGGCACAGATGTGTCTGTCTTTGGTGGTGATCGTGTGCGAAAATCCATGCCCTGTTCAGACCTTGCCTGTGCCCAGCATAAAGGTGATGAGAGTGCAGCACCTGTGCTGGTGAGGAATCCCAAGCTATCTTCTGGGTCCAGAAACCAAGAACCTTCCAAAGCAACAATGAGCTGTTTTTCAAGGAAATCAGACTCTCCAGCGAATGATGGGGAGCAGGAATCTTCAGAAGCTGAACAGCCATCAGACAGCATTAAAGTAAACACACATTTCAGTTCTTCTAACTAAAATCTTTCTGATTCCATTCCTTTTCATTTGTATTTGCAGTAATGTCGGTATGCACACAAGTGTGCATTTTTACACAATAAGGGAAGGGTATTCAAGCAGAGGAAAGTGTGATTTTTTTGTATAAATGTATAAGCAAGACTTGGACAGAATCACTTTCTGTAAGGTGTTAATCCTCTTTTCATTATCTTTCTAGTTAAGTGATAGAGCTGTAGGCCAGATTGGGCAGGAAGAGACAACAGGTGGGAAGAAGCTAGGCAAAGTCATTCCTGTACCACAGGTGGAGGAAAGGTAATTTCTTTGGAGCCTCTAAATGCCTTTGCACTCTGTAAAATGTCCCAGCAGTTCCCTGAACCAGTTTAGTTGGTTGTGTGCTGCTGTTTTTCTCTTTGTTTTTTCTTGAAGTGCACTGAAATAGTGGGGAAAGTACCCAGTATTTTACCCTGTAAGATACTGTGAGAGGGAAGAATATGGGGTTGGTCCAGATGGGAAGGAGGGTTGCTAAGACAGTCCTGGGCGGAGGTCTGCAGGGCAGGAACGGGGATGCTGGCGTTGGCTTGGCTTGGAGGTTGCTCTCCGTTTCGGTGTGGTTCCCGGCAGATGGCAGCAGCCGAGCAGCACCAGGCACTGTGTGGGGTGCTTGCCGTCTGCTCTCCAGGGCTCCTGCGCCTGGAGTTTTCAGTTCGGTTCTTCGTCACTGGCCGCTGCAGACCTGCTGCACTTTGGTGTTCTGTCCGTTGCCATTCCCACTGCGGCCTACAGTATCACAAAATCTGCTGCTCTGGAAGGCTCCCTGCAGGTTCCTGGTTTGTTAATCAAGACAGTGACTTGCTGATTCCCTTGGCTAACACTTCTCCCCTGCTCTGCTCTCAGTATGTTATCTCTGCAGCTTTATTTAAGTAAATACTTTTATTTTTGTAATCATAAAACAGTGCCACAGAAAGTTCATGCCTGTACTAGTTCTGTGGGGGTACTTTTTTTTTTACTTCTGCAACGTAATTTGACAGATATGTCCAAAAAATTAATGCTGTCCATTATTTTAAAGACAGAAACAACAGACAAACACTTCAGAAGTGGAGCTTGAACGAAAGAAACATAGCCAGTGTGTGCACGCCCAAATGAAGAGATCTGTAGATCCTACACCAGGTAACCCCAGACGGCACAGGGGTGAGGCTGTAGCGGTGGGGAGGGCGCAGCGGAGGGTGCGTGTCGTGGCAGGAGGCCTGGCTTGCCTAGCTTGCATTCTCCGATGTTTTGAATGTACTTGCTTTTCAGAGGGAAGTAAAGTACCTGCTGCACTTACTAGCACGGCCATGCACAGAGATCCCATACAGCAACTGGTCTCGTTCCGGAGACTGGAACTGGTTCACATGAGCTTCGTAGTTTGTGATATCTGGGAAACATTATGCAGCGGGCTTGCTGTGGTAAATTAGGGGTGCCACCAAAACAGGCCCGTGTTACCTGGGAGGAGCAGAGGTGAGTGATGTCTTCTTGTGTTGGGAGGTAACTTGTTCTCGTCAGTCCGTAGCAGTGAACCCAGACTCAGGACACCTTTAGCTTAAGTGCTGAGGTCTGGATCTACTGTTGACTCCTTCTGTACTTTGCCCCTCTCAGTGGTGTCTTTCGAGAGCTATCAACAGCAGAGGCTTAAAGGAAGGTGCTTGTAAAGAGTGGGCATGGATGTTGGCTGAAAAGCAACATCTGAAGGGTTGACCAGTAGAACTGAGATGTTCTGAAGGGCAAAGAGTGTTCTGGTAGCTTCCAGAGATGGCCTCCCACTGTGCTTATTTCAGCTGTTCATGGGTGCGATAATTGTCATTTCTTGAGAGTTATAAGAAACTGACAGTTTTGTGGTTCATTGCGTGGAGTCTGCACTTATCTGGGCAGCACGAACAGCTGCATAGCCACAGGGCTGCTTTCCAGTGTATGAATACAGCATAAGTAATGCAGAGGGGACTATGCAAGGAAAGCTAAAATGGCCTGTTTTCTCTTCCTTTCAAATTAAAAATGCAAGACGTATGTTCTGAGTCATAGAAAATCAGGCAGAAGCTCCAAATGAAAAAGGCTGGTGAGTGAAATAGACATCTATTTTGCTGGGGAAGAACATTGTCTGTGATGCACATAATTTTGTTTTCTTATTAGTGCAAACCTCTTGTATTCCAAGTAGCTGCAGGCTTGGAATTCAGCCTGGCAGTGTGGGCTTTCCCAGTTGTAACAGGAAAACATTCTCTGTGGGCTGACTTTGACCGAGTATGGTACTTCCGTGCACCCAGATCTGCAGCAATGTCTTGTGTATTGTCTGCGTAGAAGAAGCAGAACAATCCCAGTAAATTCCTAAAGGAAAATTAGTAGGTTTCAGAGCCAGACAGGGAATTCCCTTTGTGAAGTGACAACTGTTCAGGTAACTCCAATCGTAATATAAGGCTGCCACAGATCTTTAGCTCTGTTTTGTATTGCAAGTCTCCTGGCATTTGTATCATGGTAGTATTTGACTTTACTATCCCTTCGTCTACATAATCTGTCTGCACTTCCTTTTATCCTATCTCTTGCTTCTTGTTCGTATGTTGTCTGGGTGGATTATAGGCTGGCTGTGGCAGGCGTTTTATCTTTTCACTTATCTACCTGGTCTTTTGCACTTGCAGACTCTCCATAAATACCACTTTCTTATATCTGTATTGGGTGATTGTGTGCTAAAAGTTGTGCAAACCTGTGGTTCTGGTTGTTGTTCTTCTCATTCTAATTTCTAGAGGATATTCAGTCTGAATAGGTAAATTTATTTGCAGCTTCCCATAGGAATCTAAATGCTGCTGAAGCTGCCTTGTAGCAGATGTAAAAATGAGATGTGGTTTGAACATCTGCATGGAAATGAGTGGCTGAAACTGAGAATTGACCACAAAAGATTTCTGCCAGCTGACCATTTGTTAGTGTTCACACTTCAGTATTGTCCTTTGTTCAACAGTAAATAGAATCTTCTTGATGAGATCCTCCTCAGCAATTCTGGTTGGTTCTGTGTCAGTCATTACAGAAGTAATGAG
Source organism: Chauna torquata (assembly GCA_013399475.1). Taxonomy (NCBI): domain Eukaryota; kingdom Metazoa; phylum Chordata; class Aves; order Anseriformes; family Anhimidae; genus Chauna; species Chauna torquata. The sequence continues at coordinate 29,850 of VXAL01009433.1, read as the reverse complement.
GCTCTTTCTTTTATAACTGTGACTCTTGGCGCTGGATGTTAGCGCTCTGCTGCTTAGTTCTGTCCTCAGCAATGTATGTAGCTGGATGGGCCTGTCTTTAAAAGGGCAGGGGAAGGACAAACAGAAGAATCATTTCCCTCTCTAAACATAGCCGTCAACATTTTCCACCCAAACATCTGTACATAGGAGAACTGTTTTCACAGGTCATTAATGTTGCAATTGTGCATATGGGATAGTGCTTGCACCACCTGCTGCTCAGACAGCTATTCTCGTGTTGGTCAGAGCGGGATCACTCTCATGCAGCACCTGGTACCTGGGAAGCTGTGCTAGCTCCATCTGACCTCCAGCCACTGCCTTCCCTCCAAGTGCTTCTGCCAGCAGTTCTCCTTGAGGGTTGGTTTGAGAGAGGTTTATGATGCTTCCCAATTTTATCAGACTTGCAATCTAGGATAGACCTGATACATTTTTTTCTTGGGTCCCTCTTGAGTCAAAGGGAGAGGGGGAAGAAATACTTTATAAAGAGCCACAGATGTCTGCGACCGTCTGGTCTTACTGTAATAACAAAGATCAATGCCTTTAAAAAGCAGATACTCAGGTTTAAGGTGATGGAAAGGGAGAGCAGTATAAGGGAACATATGGAGAAACAAATGTGTGAAATACAAACAAACACTGTGCTAGGAGGCTCTGCCTTGAAACAGTCTGGTCTGTTGACTGGTACTGAGCTAGCTGAGAAAAAATGTTAATCTTTGAAATAGTTCTTACCTGCCAAAACTCATTTTGCTTGAATGGAAAGCACACAGGGAAAGTATAGGAGTTGGGCTGTTCTGTTGTGAAGGAGGAATTAGTTATGGCTGAGCCTAGGAAGGAGATTTTGCTCAAAGCAAATGAAATACACCTGTGAACCCCATATTTCAAGAGGGATGTGAGATGGGGTTTGGAGTAAGGGATGGGGTGGGTATTGTTAAGGCAGATTGCAAAGAGGCTTACAGGGAGGGGAGGGCTCTATTTTGGGGAGTGGGGGGAGGAATTAGCTGTTCTTAGCAGCATGATGATCCCCAGTCTATGCCACTGTGGTCCAGGTGTAGTGGGAGACCACATGGCTTAAGTTTGCAGGTACTTGTCCTGACAATAATCAGAGTTCCTGGTTTCTAAACAAGAGTGGAAGTCGCCTGAAAAATCTCATCTTAAATCTGTAGTTTGATCTTAACTGGAAGGATGGTGGGATGGACTGTGCCTGAGGGGAGAGAAATGATGTTTGAAGTCCCGCTCTGTGGTGGTTCATTTTATCCAGGGTCTCGTTGTCCACTTTCCTTGTGTGTAATGGCCATGAGGATTCTTCCTCTCAGAGCCTTGGTTAGATGGTTACGTGGTGCACTGTGGTAATAGCTGTCCCTATATTTGATGTTACAAAGGTTACAGGCTGCTCCTGGGACTATGCCTCTTGTAGAGGAGCTCAAACCTCCTGCTGATGTGAAGCACTCATGAGTCAGGTGGTGTTGCCTTGCTTTCTGTTGCTGAATCAAGTTGCAAACTTTATATATATTTGCTCACTGCTTTGCGAATGGGCCACAGGAGATTCCTAGTGCAAGGGGAAGATCAGACTTTTTGTTACTGGATTTTTTATTTATTTGTTTTATTCTTAATTAAATAGCTTGTATGCACTTTCCTCAGTCAAATTCTCTCTTGACTTTCCTTTGGGATGAAATTTTCTTTCTGTGCAATGTACGGTAAAAGAAAATTCTGACTGACCTGAGGTGTAAGTGAGGAGGTGGCGAAAGAACTTGCAGAAAAGATCCAGTCCTAGTTTCCTTTTTTTAGGAATGAAACTGTTGGCTAGATTCTGACCTTGGCGCTTCTTTGCATTAATGATAAAAATGAGCATAAGGTGAGGAAAAGGGAAGCTTGATTAATAGACTAGTCCAGGATTTCTCTGCTCCTGGGAGTTCTTGGGTGGCATAGAAACAGATATGACAAGTTTTATATGCGTCTTCTGTTGTCCATGCGCTTTGGCAGAAGTAAAGCAATATGGCTGGTTCCTCTCCCTGCTGTTCTGCAGTGCTGACCAACAAGACAGGAGCATGGACAACCTCAGGTGCAGGGGCTAAGGGCGCACCCCTGACAGGAGCACACGACACCCCCTGTTTCTGTGACCCATTTTGGTTGTGACTCAGAATGGGAAACAAGGGTAACTTCTGTGTGGGAAGGCTAAGAATGTGTGAAAAGTTGTCGTTTCCTCTAGTCACACATCGTGCAGCAGCTTATTGCTGACGACTTTAACTGATGGGTGATGCGACAGTGAGAGTTTGCCTTTTGTTAGCTGTCTTGGAGTGCCGCCTTTCTTCCTAAACAATACAGACAGAAAAGATGGATTTTTAAGAACATTTCTGAAGTCTTCTCTGGAAGTGTCTTTTTGGACAAGAAGTTGTTCGTTCGGGCAAATAAAAGCTGGTGCTGTGGTTTATGAAGGAGACCTAGATTTGCCGAAGAAACATTATGTTCCCTGGAAAGGAAGAAGTGTTACGCAGAACCATGATTCACATTAATCAGATGACTGCAGTGGCAGGATGGAAAAACCTTTGAGTTTCAGCTGGTCAAGGACACACGCTGTTCTGTAGTGAGAGCACCTTTAAACGATGGACTTTAGCAAGGGCAACATTCCAAGGAATTTGCCCTTCACTGAGCTGTAGTACCTGTTCTGAGTGAGCAGAAGAGCACACACTACAGCAAGGTTGGAGCTACTGGTTGTTTCGTGTTTTGTGAATGATTCAAGGACTCTTGCATTCTGTTGAGCCATCTCTTGCCAAGGATTCACTATGTACGTACTTCAGAACAGCTCTTTACTCTTGAGTAGAGGGTTTATTGTGTGTGTGCAGACAGCACTGACTGCAAGATCAGTGCTGTCAGAACATTCGGTGGTTGTAGGTGACGGTATCTCACTACCCTTGGATTATATACGCATACAAATCATTGTTGCAGTAGGTCATCACAGCAGAGAAGCACTCAGTCTTGGAAAACAACTTATATTTGACCCATTGTCAACTGTAAATACTGCTTCTGGAGTCTGGGGAGGTGTTGCTCAGGTGTCTCTGAAAGTGGGTGTTCTGTTTTAAATCTTTAGACTCGGTCTGCTGGTTGTAGAATGTAAGAATGGCCTTGAAGACCAGGAACAGCACTGAGAATCAGGCTGTTACGTCCAGTCTCATGTGGTATGTTTGGTCTCTCATTAATACTTTGATTTGGTGAATTGCAGATGCTCTAAGTGAGTTACACATTCTGATGAATAAGGTTGCCAGCTTGGAGTACCAGACCCTTGACCAAAAGTGGCAGCACACATCAGACCTCACCGTGAGGTATGGTATCAGCGCCTATAGGAAGAGGAGGCGCTTCATTTTCCATTGCAAATATTGTCCAGTGGCACTTTATTATCCGTTAATCTGTTGAGGTGTTTTCAGTTCATTTTAAAGAATTTTAAATTCTAAGTATCCACCATGAAAAGCAAAAACTGCAGAACTTGCCAGAAGTAGCAAGCACTCCTGGAAATAATTTAAGCCAAAGACTTGAAGTCCCCATTAATGTGTGAAACTTTGGTGCTCTGATCCATGTAACCCTGACCTAGAAAGACCTCTAGGGAGCAGTGTGTATGGTCCCGTCAGCACTTAGCTCTTCTGAACTTCACAGTACACAGATATGTTGAGTGTTACACAGATATCTCTCCCCAGCTGTTGGCACGAACAAATTGCTTTGCTGGTTTGAGACCTATTTGGTCACCAGCTGTTCTTGCTGAGCAACTGCTATAGAAATGAAGGGCTCTGTGCCGTGGATGTGACTGCCCTGTGCCAGACAGATGCTCCTTCCCCAAACCAACTGTTTCAATAGTATTTTTGTAGGAGTGGCCCCTGTGGTTACTTGTATTCCCTCAGATGGGTCTGCAGTTTATAAGTGATATTTCCTGACTTACGCTGATGCCTCTGCTCAAAAATGAGAAGAAAAAAAAGAAGAGAGAGCTGGCATTTTTCAAAATGCAGAAGAGGCAAAGCAGCGTCTGATGATGTGGGAGAGCTTTGTAACAGTCTGAGGACTGGAGATAACCAAGCTCATTTGAAATGTAACTTGTTTTTTTAATGTTGCTACTATAAGATTGTTTGAAGTTTGTGGGATTTTGTCCTGTTATTTCAGAATGTGCTTAGGTGTAGCAAATAACTGTACTTATGTGTGTACAGCACTTTGTGGAAAATACGCCTTTTGTTTAAACTGCTGTGTAGTGGAGCCTTCAACCTTCTCTACTGGGCCAGGAAGAGAGAGAGCTTTGCAAAGAATGTGACAGAGCTCAAGGCAGCGTTCCCAAAAGGACAGTTTTTAAGCTTTCATGTTGTTACTTACCAAGGTGCCTTCTTAAGATGTGGTTTCCCTTTCAGAACTTCATAACAAGAAAATTAGGTACCAGCTGCAAGCCCCAGGGAATGAGGAAGGCATTTTCAGAGAAGATGCTGTTCCAGCCTATATGTGCTTCTATGTTGTATTTGTTTTAACTATTTGTTTTAACTAAGTAAACTTATTTTCACAGAAATTACCCAAGGTCCACCAAGAAAACCACTCAAAAGTACAGCCTTACACAGTGGGTGAGCAAGAACTTGGCCAAACACCACCGTTTCCAGAGCATTCCTGACCACTTCCAGTGTAGCCCTGTCACAGCTGTTTCTAATGTCTCATTTTGCTGCTGAGGGACCGTGCTGGTTCTTATTCTGTGCTTACAGTTGTTCTTAATTTTTCTGGTTTTGAGTGGTTTGTATTTTGATAAGTTGTTTTATGATCTGTTTTTAATAAACCCAATGGAAGCTGTTATATTTTAGAAACATTTGGAACAGCTTTTGAAATGCAGTTTAAATGCGATCTGTTTTGTATAGGTAACTTTTCTTATGTTTTGCATCAGTATTGTCCTTTGAAATGAAAATAAGCTCCTCAGAGTGGGTAACAAACAAATGGAGTTGGTGTTCAGAAGACAAGATTGCATGTTGGATGTGAGGATGTAATATCTCTGATGGAAACTGGAAGACATGCTTTGAAGTGGGAAAAATTTTTCTTTAAAGCTTGGTCCTAAACCTTGGCTTTAAATCTTCTACATCAATTGTTGGGCTACCTTTGAATAACATTAAGGTTTTAAATCGTACAAACAGCTTGTGGCTACTGGTCTCCTCCATTTGGCAAAGACAAAGTTATGTTTCAGTTTACAGTAAACTGGGGAGCAGCTGTTGATTTACCTGGTTTAGTTATGTCTTGTTCTGTTGTTCTTTCCATCCCTGAAAAGTTTGCTGCCTTTGGTTATTTTTGCTTGTAGTTTCGTTGTTACTTTTGTAAAAATGTTTCATGAGATTTGCACTCTAGTTTATAAACACTGCGTACCTGTTGGATGTGGTGTTCCTTTCTGTGTTGTTACACTGGACCAGTCTTGCTTCAGCGCATCTTTTCCTGTCTTGTTTCCTTTAATACCTACAAGATGCATCAGAAACACACTGCAGTAGAGTAACAGCAGTGAAGGCACTGCTGAAATAAAGGAGATGGTTAATATTCTGAGAAGAAAACCTTGGCGAGTAGCAGAAAGGGAAACCCAAGCCTAATCTCTGTCCTAGGCTCCCAACCTGTTGTTTTCTGTTGACTGACTCTTGGCCTTCAGAAGGGGTAGGCAGCAAGAAATCTCATGGCTTTAGCTGGAATTCAGGCTAGCTGCCATTTCTTAACTCAACCCCCTTCCTCTGTTAGTAGCCTTTCTGTAAGGGTTCCTGTCCTGTGCAGCTCTTCCCTTTCGCTTGCCTGCTTTTTGGGGTGCCCAGGAGAGTGACCTCATGTTCATTTGTTAAGCTACACAATCCGAAGGCAACTACTGGTCTCTGTGCTGCCTCCATCGCCCTCCCTAACAAAGCGATTTGTAAAACAGAGAGGCTGATCTTCTGCAAAACGTTCTTCCCAGGTGTTCTAGCAGGGCCTGCGCGGGCTTTGTGAGCCATTTCAGCGTAAGAAGGATTTATAGGTAAATTTCAGAAAACAGATTGTTCATGGAGGAAGTGGTACTGTGTTTTTATTATAGTGATCTCAATTTTTTTTATGATGCTTTTGGCTAATGTGAATTTAAAGAAATAAAATTTAGGTACCGTGCTAATCTTTTTCAATGTTGAGCATCATGTATTTATTTTGCCCTTCTGTAGCACCTTTCGAATCCGGACTGGGGCAGGAGGAGGTGGCTTCAAAAAGCGGGCAAAGTTTGTCACTGACCTAGATGTGCAGTGACTGGGGCATGGAGGATCGAAGTAATTTGTCCAAAGGATAAGCAGTGAAGCTTGGAACAGAGCCTGATATTGCCTGAATGCACTAACTCGTAGATAATACTGCATCCATTACCAAAGTAATTCATGTATTTTCGTGCATAATTCATGTAATTCATGTTGTATGGGGCCAGGGATATCTCATTTCTGAGACATAGGTGGTGCATGTCCAGTGTTAGGGCTTTGTGTCAATAACTGATCTTCTCCAGTTAGTAACATGTTCGTGATGCCAGCGGAGCCTTCGTGTGACTTCACCGCTCTAAATTCTGCTGGCAGGGAGCCTCGCATAGAAAGAGAAGGTAACATCCCTCGGTCGCTATTGCCTGGGTAGTGTGGGGGTTATCAGCACGTGGCAGCTGTTGTCTTTTAAGCCAGTGAATCCTGCATACTAACTTGGAGACCTCTCTGGAGAAGGAAGAATTGTGGTCCTGAGGGCAATTTCATGTGCTGTCCAGGTTGTCATATCCGTGAAGTTTCACGTGCATCAGGAGCAGGTATAAAGAAAGGAGGACGTTTGCTTCAACTCCTCTTGCTGTAGGCGTTTTGAAAAGGAAGGTGGGATTGCAGGAGTCTGACTGCAGGGCCCGTCTCCCCCAGCCTTGTAAAAGCAGATGAGCTTGCCTGCTGGAGGGTTTATCTGCTATTAAACTGCTAACACGCTGGCCCTTTGAAGGCCATGAAGGAACGCGGGCCTGGCGGCAGCTGTTGCAGTCACGTACTGCCGGGATGGTGAAGCTCTGTCTCAGCCAGTGGCCGCTGGTGATCAGCAGTGGTACAGCGGCGCAGGAACGGGGGGAAGAGCACAGGCAGTCTGCTCCCTTTGCTGTGCGTGCTGAGGAGCTCCTGTTAGGCGTTCAGAGGTTTCCATGCTAGCTGTCCTGATTTTTATGTCTCCCTTTAACATTACTATGAAGTGATGCACAGCAGTCAGAGTTATTTATATTAGCTTTCTCTTAAAGCAGGCGTTCTGTTGCCAGTTCAGCCATGCTGAGAAAATGAAATTATTCTGAACAGGCAGCACCTTGTCAGGGCAGCAAGGTGATGGTGTCTGTTCGTGTGCTGTGCCTCAGATCAGCCTCCCTGTGCCGGAGGACCTCAGGCAGAAGCAGGTACCTCCTCCTGGACGCGTGTTTTGTGGTCTTTGTGAATGTGAATCTCACGTGAATGAGCGCTGCCATGGAGCAGCTCTGTGCTTTGTAAAGGCTTTAGGCTTCTGGGCAGCTTTGTACTGAAGGTTTCATTCTTTGACGCTGCAGTTGTGATTGGTATGTGCTGAACTGTGGAGATACTGTGAGGGGAGAGAGATGGCACATTAAGCGCTCACGGAAGGACATACTGCGTGTTTGCGGCTAGAGTACAGCCAAAGGCTCTGTTTGATTTTCGCTGTAGTAGAATCCAGCAACATGAGGCTGAGGAGACTGTTCTGTGCAAGCCGCATGTAAGCACTGTGATAAAATGTCTTACAATTAAAAATTTAAGAACATTCGTCAATGTATCGCACTCTAACAACACCTGGAAAATGAGTCCAAAATTAAATTACCGTATGTTTTTTTCTGCTGTCCTCTCCACAGCTAACTAACTTTTCCATCCTTTTGTGCTATAAGGTAGTTGTAAATAAGTAGGAAGAAATTGTCCTGGAACTTGAAACAATAGTGGAAACTGAAAACATTCTGCCTTTGGTGTGAGTATGTCTAGTACTGTGCTGGCTGCGTCCTCTGCAAAACAGGTCTGGATGGCATAAATAGGTTATATTTAGCAGTTGGTGGCACTAAGTGAGGTTCTTCTTGTCAGTTAAAAAGGACAGCGATGTGCTGGAAAGTGTCAAATGGCATCGTGGGGCTGTGTCATTATTGCCACTCAGTGGCTCCGTATCCAATGTGTTCAGACCGCAAGCAAAAAGATGGCTTTCCTGGCTGCCAACTTTGCTGACTCCATCTGGGATCTAAAATTCAAGCTGTGTCTTTCCTGGCTCTGTCACTAATAATAAAGGTTCTTTATTTGGAACTTAGTTAAACAAAATTGATGCTGATGCATGAGCTGAAAGAGAATCCAGCTCGCTTTCCCTGAAACGTGTGGGCTAAGAGCACTAACAAGTAGGAACATAATCATTTTAATCTGTAAGGTCATCAGACAATTTAATACGCACCAGATTTGTGGAGGAAACAGAAGATATTTTAGCGTAACAAGTATGTTGATCATCTTGCTTTTTAACAAATGCTAGAAAACTGATTGAATTTGGTCAGTTAGCCTGTGTTAGGCTTTTGCTTCCAGCCTAGCCTGGAATAGCTCATTACTTGTAGTTAGGAAGCTTTTCTGCAAATCTGGGGAAATTACATTTGGTATAACATATGGTACAATCTTCAGCTCTGTCCTTGTTGGAAGTGAAGTCTGACTACTCAGTCAATGAATTGCCATATTTTTATCAGAAATGGATGTGCAGCTGTGACATACACTTCTGAGTGATGTAACCTTTAATGTCTTTGGCAAATACTGGCATTAGCAGTCTGTTCCTCTCCATTTACATCTCCTCCAGAAAGCCATTACCAGCTGAGATTATACTAACACTTTGTGTCGTGTAGGTGTTTCCTCCTCTGATGCTATTGAACTGTCAGTGAATAAAACGCCTAATGTTCTCGTTTTCCTCAGAGGAGACAGAGAGCAGAGCTTGTGCTGTTTCTCGCTGCACGGAGCGAGGTGTGAGAAGTGCAAGGCGCTGTGTTGTGAATTGGAAGGACATGCTGTGCAGGATTGTTTGCTCCACACCGCCTCCTGCGGTTCACTTCTACTAGACTCGTGGGGGAGGAATATATTGGCTAAATTGTACTTGTAGGCGTAATATTACAGTGCTTGAAAGGATGAAGGCAAGTGGTGCTTAACTTCAAACATGCACTGCATGTATTGGCAAAGGGTTCTGTTTTCAGCTTCTTGCTCCTTAGTGTGCCCACAGTCCCTGCGTGGTTGGTTCTTGGAAATCGATGGGATTAGTACCCAGGGGCTGCACAGCAGCAGCAGAGCCGGCTGGAGGGCTGCTTGCTTCTGGTTTTGAGTTCAGTGGGAAATCTGTTTTTGCAGGGTGCTCTGGGATCCCTGTCATGCCAGCCCACTCCCACTTGCTTCTTTTTAGTATTCATGGAAACCTCCCTTTTCTAACCCCTGCTTCCCATAACCAGTCCAAATCAGCAGTCAGGCAAAAACGTGTAGGGGAACGCAGGTGGCCTTTAGGGTGAATTCTTCTGTGGCCCAAAGTGACCTTCTGTATTGGGTTTACGTGGTAAAGGTTTGGTAGCAGGGGGGCCACAGGGGTGGCTTCTGTGAGAAGATTCCAGAAGCTGCCCTATGTCAGATAAGAGCCAGCTCCAGCCGGCTCCAAAAGGGACGCACCGCTGGCCAGACCTGAACCAATGAGCGATGTTGTTTGCGCCTCTGGGAGAGCAGATTTAAGAAGGGGAAAAAACTGCTGCGCAACAGCAGCTGGGAGTGAGAGGAGTGAGGAACAGCCCTGCAGACACCAAGGTCAGTGAAGAAGGAGGGCAGGAGGTGCTCCAGGCGCCGGAGCAGAAGTTCCCCTGCGGCCTGTGGTGAGGACCATGGTGGAGCAGGCTGTCCCCCTGCAGCCCATGGGGTACCACATGGAGCAGATCTCCACGCGGCAGCCCGTGGAGGAGCCCACGGTGGAGCAGGTGGATCTGGCCTGAAGGAGGCTGCAGCCCATGGAGAGCCCCCGCAGGAGCAGGCTCCGGGCCGGACCTGTAGCCCGTGGAGAGGAGCCCACGCAGGAGCAGGTGATCCGGTGGGAGCTGCCACCCGTGGGGGACCCATGCTGGAGCAGTTTGCTCCTGAAGGATGGACCCCGTGGTACGGACCCATATTGGAGCAGCTCTTGAAGAGCTGCAGCCTGTGGGAAGCCCACGCAGGACCCGTTCGGGAAGGACGGCATCCCGTGGGAGGGACCCCACGTTGGAGCAGGGGAACAGAGAGCGACCATGAAGGAGCGGCAGAGACAAAGCGATACGGACTGACCGCAGCCCCCATTCCCCTGCGCCGCTCGGGGGGGAGGAGGTAGAAGAGGGTGGATGGGGGGAAGGTGTTTTTACTTTGCTTTTAGTTTCTCACTGCTCTAGTTTGCTAGTTATAGTAATAAATTATACTAATCTCCCTATGTTGAGTCTGTTTTGCCCGTGACGATAATTAGTGAGTAACTTGCTTGTCCTTATCTCAACCCTTCAGCCCTTGTCCATCATATTTTCTCCCCCTGTTTCTTTGAGGAGGGGGAGTGAGCGAGCGGTTGTGGTGGAGGTCGCCTGTGTAGCTGGGTGAAACCACCACACCTTCCTCACTGCTGTTGTGTTTTTTTCTTGTTTTTTTCCCCCCCTTTGATCTCTTCCCTTTATTGGCTATAAAACACCTCCGAGTCACATAAAGGAGCATCTTTTGGCCACTGTTGATGAGAATGAGGCATCTCTTCTAACGACTGGCTTAGGCTGGAAGTCACATAGGCCCAGAGCCTCACGGGTGTGTAACTCTCATGGGTTGCAGCGGGAGTTCATACTGAAACGGCAGGTAAGGCTTTGATGTTTGAGTCTCAGAAAATAAGGTCTGAAGTATCTTTCTTTTCCTAGAGCAGGAAATACCTTCTTCTAAAGCATAGACTTACTACATCACTTTAATTCATAGTTGTTGAAGGCATTTCCTTTAAGAGAATCACTTGGAGTTGATAGCTTGGAGTCCTCTCTGATGAGTTGAGTTTCTGCCAGCCGACATTTGTCTCTTCTCACTAATAGCATTATTACCTTACCTCTAAAGCCTGCAGTTATGAAACATAACGATAACCCTGTTACTTCCTGCCACATTATGATACAAATACTTAACTCTGAGTGAACACTGCTTTAAATTTTAATTCCCCTTTTCCACCAAACAAGAAGTAAGCACATCTTTGTTAGAAAAATAAGTGGTTTAAACCTGTATCTAGGGAACAACAACTGTTACTGTAAAAGTGGGATATGGTCTGAATTCCCAGGGACAACTGTCTCTAAAAACAGGCACACAAGCCTCCACCCCCCAAACCTGCCAAATTACCAGACTGAATTTCCTCACTAGCAGGCTTTTGATGGCTACTTGCTTGGCTGTCTGCTCTAGGATTATGAGAGAGCATCTCCCTTATCGTTTTGCACATGCTGTACCATCTGTCCTAAATCTCCTTTTATAGGGTTATGGATTCCAAATGACATTTCTTTCTTAGGAAATAACAGGCATGTCTGAAGAATCTTACTAGGTATGGCTGTAGTGCTATTCATGTCACGAGTTTTCTTTTTTTTCTTCCCCCCTCATCCTACAGCCAGAGTGAACTCTGGCGAACCATTCTGGTTTTCTACACTCACTGAGAAAATGGTTCATCCCATAGTCCCTGGGAAATACAGAGAAGGTCCGCCTGTTCTGTTCTGTGTTCTGCTTGAAGCAGGCAAAGATGAAATATTACTAAATTCAGACGTTACAAGGACACAAGATATGCCTTTAATCTTTTATTGTACATTATAAAATGTTTATTGCTCTGTCTGTATCAGAGGTGTTGACCTCTCCCTCTTGGTGATGGAGGAGTATGTTCTGGCAAAGGATCCACTGAAGAGACCTTTGGGGTTGGCCTGCCTTCTGGAACTGCTGGCACAAGGGAAGCCCTTGCTTGTTCACAAACACGTCTGCAGGCAGACCTCCTAGTGCCTTTCTCCAGCTGAACTATTGTGGAAAGGCTGGTGACAGTGGAAGTCGAGAGATGGCTGACCTCGGTTACTGCCAGCCCGTTTCTTTGCAGGGACTTTTAAACCAGGCTCGTCTGAGTGCAAGCTTGTTGTAAAGAGATTTAAACCCTACCCAGGCCAACCTGTCTGGGAATTTGATGGCACAAATAGAATCTTGCCTCATCCCCTAGTGCATGTGGAGTGGTTATTGTGGAGTAGTTAAATAAATACAGATACTCCATGGCACACTACAAAGAATAAATCTTTTCCACGTGATGGACTTGCATCTACCAGCTTCTAGAGCACCAGCAATCCCAAGGATCCCGTCAGCTTGCGAACATCAAGCACTTAATAAGAGAGAGGAGAATCCCAACCCCTTTCCCATTCATTTCCCATCCTTTTTGTGGAGGACTGACTCCAGCAGATACCTGGCATTACAACATCACAAAAAATAGTGCAGACAGGACGTGTAAGGAGAACCAGACCTTCCCACAGGAACCCTATGAAAAGAAGCAATTTAAGAACTTAAGCCCTCAAAAAAAGGTCCCTTAGGCAAAAGCCTTTTGCAATAAATGGCTATTGCCACTGGAGACCTTGCATAGCAACCGGTATCATGAGATTTTTCTTTTTTTCTTTTTCTTTTCTTTTTTTTTTTTTTGCTGACTGGCTACATTTTTATGGACTGTTTATCACACTGTTGGTGGACTCAGGCCCAGCTGAAAATACCATGAAGAAGACAGTTGAAATTATCCTGGAAGCTAAACAGGGGCTTCTAGTGTCCCCTGATGTTGGTCTGTGCCAAAGTGTTCGGAGTGCCCCGAGTATCTGAGATGAGGAACACCAGTGTGAGACAGGAGAGACAGCAATGCTGGAGTCATGTGCTGCAGCCTGACTGGAGAACAACCAGAGAAGTTCTCACAGTAGCAATGGAAACTGGGGTATGCCCTTTTTCTCTTGTTTGTCTTAAAAACCCACCTGCAAGATGTTACACAATGCATATCAATGGAACAAAGCAAGCTGAGAGCACGCAGCAGCCAAAACCTGGTTGCTAGTCATGACTGTGATGATCTTTCCTTCTTTCTTGCTTGGAGAGGAGTGACAGTGACTGATGCCTGAGCTCACGTTAATACTGTCAAGATGTAGTGTCAGACAAAACAAAGATACAACAAAACCTTGTACATTTCCAAAGACAGGAAAATTGTTCCAGAAGACAGAGTGCAAGGGTGGAGAGGAGTGCATGAGAAGTTGCTCCAGCCCAGGTGATTCATGAGTCCAGTACAGGATCACCGGCAGCAGCTGCCTCTCTGGTGCTTTTCCATCCTAATTGTTTGGGTTTCAGGGTTTTTTTGCAGGATTTTCCTTTCTGGCCAGATGTTTTGCAGAACACAGAGAAGGAAGGAGGTGTATGCTGTCAAGTGACAATCAGTAGGGCTCCTTCCACATTGCTCCAACATTATTTCACCTCCCTAGTCATCAAGGCTTGGAGGCAGAAAGTGAGAGTGAGAAATGGAGTCCATCTATCAGATGGCAGGCTGTCACGCTTCAATGATATTCACTGAGGGCTTGTTTTTTGGAAACTAGAAGAGAAGAGACAAAGGAAGAAAGGATGTATAGGAATAACTAGGGAGAAAAAAAAAAAGTCAAATCTGTGCAGTGTGTTGGTGAATTTTGTTTTTGTAGAAGTTCTTATTCCCATCCCCTGAGGGTAATGAAGAAGGGCCAGCGCTGAGGCTTTAGGGTGGCGTGGTTCATCATGGTCCGCTCATAAGCGAGCATGAATTAGTGGATTATTTCAAATAGGAAGTAAATGCAGAGTGGAGGGGATGTACCAGAATGCAAGTTGTGAATAGAAACACAGGAAAGTCAAATTAATGGAATAAATTGGTATAAATTATAGGCTTAGGTCTCCTTATATTATAAATGTAGCATGCATTTAACATCATGTGTATTACTAGCCATGCTCCTGCTGATCAACTTTTCAGTTAATTGCCAGAGTAATATCCCCTTTACCACTTGCCACTTAACTGCTGCTCTGGGGATAAGGAAGCAAGCAGCTCAGGGACTGCAGCATTGCTCAGCACATTTTTCTTCTACAGATGCTCAGATATCACAAAAATACAGACCGAAATCTGTTTTACTGATGGATACTGACTAACCAAGAGGTGGGAGTGAAATGCTGATGTCCTGACATGTCTGGGATGCTCAGACCGCTAAAGAAGCCATGGCACTGGCATGCGTGGAGGTGAAGGAGTGTTTCCTTCCTTCATCGCAGCTGGAAGAAGGAGGCTGGAGCAAGGATATTTAACAGCAGCTGCTTTAGGGAGTAATTTAGCTGAGGCCCGGCTGGAAGTTGATTGTCTGCTGTGGCCCCCGCACTGTGTGCCAGCATCATCTCACCTTGCTGCGGAGGAGCCCTCCGCCCTGGTGCTCGGGAGTGCTGTTCTCTGAGGTGCTCTTGACTTTCTCCTTGCTGTTATTTGGCTCGTTGTCTTTGATGATATCGTACTGTCTGCAAAACAGGGCGATCACCCCTAACAGGAAAAAGCATTAGTGATCACACAAACAAGCTCAGCTCCTGGAGCCTGCTGAGATCAGAGATCCCTTGCTTGCTAGCCAGCTTTGTGCCTTCTGGTAGAGATCTCAGCAGCATTCACAATTGCTCCTCAGGATCACTTTCTAACACAGCTAGTCAGCCCTCTGGCTGTTTCCTTCTCAGTGCCAAGTTGCATGCTAAACTAGTTAGGTGGAAGGACAGAAGATTAATTATATTCCAACTTCCCTGTCATTAAATGGGACAAATGTTTTAAGCCCTACCTTTGGATAGCGATTAACCATGTGGTTAAATGGGATCTTTGCTTTGCAAACACAGAAGCTCCTGGAATTTCTGGTGAGTGGAAGTGTGTCTTATGATCTTTCTCCTCTGAGGTGAAGCAGTGGAGCTGGAGCTGGCAGATGAGAGGCAGGTACTACACCTGCCTGCATACAATATAAGCCAGGGTCTCTTGAGCAGCAGGACAACATCTGCAAATACGCAACAGTGACGGCAGCAAAAGCTGCCAGTGGAAATTTCCTCCCACACACATACGCACATGAAGAGAAAAGCAGGGGCAGCGATGACAAATAATAAGACTGAGAATGTCTTTCTCAGAAGCTTTTACATGACATTTTGACCGAGTAACTTCTCTGCCTGGAGATTCCAAACACGGAGGTAAAGTAGACCCAGGCAGATGCTGCTTCTCCCTTTACTGAAAAATATTGTAGCTCCCCTAACAGCGAAACATATGTAGAGCTTTCGCCAGATACCACAAATTACTTCATAAAGCAAGGTGTTGTTATGGCAGCTGCCCACAGGTGTTACTGATAAACACAGTGGTCCGAATTCTTTTTTGCATATGTGAACAAATGGCTGATCCTAGGAGAATAGGTTAACATCTGGCATAGTCACACCGTCTGTGATTTCTGATGGTAAAACTGAGGCACGGAGAAGCAAAGTGCTGTGGACAGTCCCAGAAATGCAGTCAGCACAAGAGCGTGGGTCTATTCTCTGAGTTCAGAGCCCTGGGCACAAACCAATTCCAGTTTGCATTTGCAGAACCATTAGTCATTCAGGTTATGGCCAGGTTAGGAGCGGGAAGGAGTTGTTTCTATGTTGAGACTTTGTAAAGAACCCACTAGAAGAAGAGAGATCTTTCCCCCACCCACTTCCTTCATAAATGTAAGTCTAGAAGAGAAATTGTGGTATTAGCAAGTTCTTCATTCAGATGCTGATCTGAGTTTTAGATTATACTATGGCGAGAGATGAATCAGTTCAGTCACTTCATGTAATTATTCATGATTGTTTTTACTGGCAGGGCATTTAAATTGGAATGTGCAAAGATAAAACTTGACTTAAATGCTAAAAAGACCATGGGCTAGAGATTTTTTGTAACCTTAGTTTAGGTTTTCACTTGGTTATCATCTTTAACGATAATTGCTGTTCAGTCTCTGGAAATGCAAACAACAACGCATGGTAATCTCAGGACTTTCCAGGGCAAAAAATATTATAGATGGATCTGATTCTGTGTCACCTGGATTCGCTTGAAAGAAACCTTGCAGAACTGCGTAGGACACAGTTAATCCCTCCATCCCCCTCTGTTTTGGCAGCTCTCAGATCAGTGACTGGTTCCCTGTTCACATCTCTCCATGGCGGTCTCTCATCTCAGCAGACGTTAGTGTAAGTGGGCCAAATCCTTTGTTGAAGTAAACTGGCACAACCCGTCTCGGTTCAGGGCTGTTACAGTTTACAGCAGCAGAGCTGGCAGACCACCGTCTTTAGAGGACAGAACGTTAGGCAGCATAACCGCTCACCACAGAAACTGCAACTGGTCAGAGCCCTCAGCCGCGGTGGGTTTCTTTCTAACCGAGGAGAATGCAACTGCTTGCATCTCTGTGTGTGGAAAACTGGTTTGACTGGGACAAGGGGACTAAGTGGTGGGAGGCAAAGGTTGTCTTTTATGGATCATAGATTTACCGTAGTGCTAATTTCCTTGGGTCACCTGAACCATTCCCCCTGGGCAGCCCGCTCTGTAACTTGCAGGGAGCAAATGTTGTTTCGTTAATGTTTTACGTTGCAGCAGGAGCAGCAGCTGACTGGCAGCCAGGGGGGGCTGGGGCTCTAAATAGAAAACAAACGTGCAAACTTTATTTCCCATTAACTCACGCATGTGATTTCCAAACTGAACAAGCTGAAGAGCTGGCTGCAGCCACCTCAGACATGCTGAGCTGATGGGGTAGGATGCAGGGGCATTTTCCTCTCCCTGTTTGCTAGCTTAAAACGTAGGAGCGAGATCTGTCCTAGGTACAACTTGGTGTAAGGTCTATTGAAATGTGGCCCCAAACTCATGTTGGAAAACTGTGTGTTCTCTTTGGAAGTTTCATGTATATGCTTGTACTTACTATGAAAAGCCATAGTGAGGGATCTTCCTGTTGAAGGGGCACATTTATTTGATGCTCTGTTGGAGGCCGTGTTAGTGTAAGTGCCTGCAGCTATGGCTGTTGCATCCCACAGCAAAGTGGCCCTAGGATGGTTTTCCTGCACCTCCCACAGCACCAGCTGCTGCCAGCTGCAGCTGGGCGTGTGGCCTTACTGATAAATTCATGTACCACAGTAGCTGTCTTGTAGCAGAGTCTCCACTTGGGCTAAAAGGATTAGTGGCTGCAAGGTATAAGGAAGACCAGGGTGGAATTTCAAAAAATGGCCAAAGGTTTGGCTCCAAAGCACCCTTCTGGACACCAGCTTTCAGCTAACGCTAGTCACCTTCCTCCGCACACCATCCCAAGCTCACGTAGGCTTATCATTCCTTTGGTTAATGTGCTTCTGCTAATGTTCCTCCTCTTCCTATTAAATGCTATTCTTTGTATTTTAATAATGGATTTTGAGAGGATCTGGGTTTATTGGTGTTTTGATGTTTGGATTTGTTCTTTCAATACTTCCATTATTTGAATTGCTTTTGCGGTTGGTTTTAGTGTA
The DNA here is from genome assembly GCA_013399475.1 of Chauna torquata. Taxonomy (NCBI): domain Eukaryota; kingdom Metazoa; phylum Chordata; class Aves; order Anseriformes; family Anhimidae; genus Chauna; species Chauna torquata. The sequence continues at coordinate 12,292 of VXAL01009433.1, read as the reverse complement.
TATATAGTGGGTGCTGGGAGCAAGACTTGATTTCTGATGTGTGTTTGAACTTTGGGAGAACTCTTATGGGAATTTCTGTTTTGCATGAGAGCTGGAGTCATATAATAAGCCAAGTAATTACAGTGACCTGTGTCATTTGAAGGGCTTGAGGCATCCTCGATGGCTGAGGCCATTATCATCAGTGCTTTCTGGAAAAATTGAGCTTACAGGATTAGCCATGCTGAATTAGACAATTGGTTCATCAAGTCCATTATCCACTTCCTGCTGTACCGGATCAGACCACTGATTCACCTGCTTTTGGCACTGCCCAGCTTCTGATGCTGCGGAGGGAACTGAAGTGCCCTTACAGCTGAATATGCGGTACTCTTTACGGGAAGAAAGATTTCTTTTCAGGTCTTACGTGATTACACATGCAAACCAAGCAAGCCAGCAGGCCCTAGGGATATTATGTGCTTTTGACAGAAAGATTGAACTGACCTGCCCACATAAACAACACCACAACAATGATGAGAATTTCCCCTGCTCGCAGCTGTTGGTTTTTCTTCGCCATCTCCTTCATTGTCACCTCATCTGCACAAGGGGAAAGAGAGATCATGAAACCCAGCCACGCGGTTCAGTCAGGCTGCCCTAGACACCAGTTTAGCAGTGCCCTTGACTCAAATCATCAGTGCATCAGGGTTGGAGCTAGCACAGAGGGAGTCCTCGCCCGTCAGTCATGCAAACAGCACGAGCCACACTTTGAACTTGCAGGGCATCACGCTCTGTAGCAACTGCCCCGTGCTCGTCCCTGACAGCCTGCAGGAGATGGGGCGAGGGAGGAGCAGTAAAACAGGACCAGCAGGCAGTCACCGCTGAGGAGCTGCCATGGGGTAAGCCCACATGTTGTCTGGCCCTGCGGTGATTCGCTCTGCTGGCTCTGGTCTCTGTTAGTGCCGTCTGTGCCTGTCACAACGCCTTGCATGCTTCAGCAGTTCCTCTCCCAGCTCAGGAGTGTGGAGCCTGGCATGATATTTTTCACTGGAGCCATGGGATTCAGGAATGAGTAGAGCCTTTTTGCAGGGCGTAATGCACCTCCTTGCCTTCAAAGCACGAAGAAGATTACAGTTCAGGCCTCCGGGGGGGAAGCAGTGCTCCTCTTAGTGCTTTCAGATGAACAGCAGTTCAGTATTTACAGACACCAAATCATTTTAGCAGGAAGAGTTAAGAACTCACAACATCCTAGGAACCATGGCCAAAAGCCCTGCAGCAGGCTGAGTCCTCGGTAGGCTGGCAGTAACCCTTGATATCCCAGCTCCCTACACTCCCCAGCCCCTTCTCTAGCAGAGATTCTTCCTGACAGAAAACCTTCCACATCTGGTTTGGCTTTAGAGCAGCAAATGAAGGAGCTGCCAGGCAGGAAATGCCTGATTTTATCCATGGAGATATTCAAAACCCAAGTGGATATGATCCTGGACCACCTGCTCTAGCTGACCCTGCTTGAGCAGGGGGTTGGACTAGATTATCTCAAGGGGTTCCGTCCAACCTCAACAATTCTGTGATTTGGCAGAAACCTTTGAAACGTATGAAGAGTAGAAGACGGGGGGTATTTTTTCCCCTGCTGTCCTGGAACTCAAGGGCAGCGGGCTCACTGACTCCCTGCAAGTGCCCTGTGAGCAGAGCCGTGCGGTGCCCAGTGCCATCCAGAAGTCTGGTTCACAGGAGCTCACAGGCTGCTCAGGAAATTCCCCTGACATTCCCCACTTGTAAGGATGCTGGACACACTGCTCCCAGGCTGGAAACCTCCTCACTTTGCCTGTTAAACCTTATCTGAAACAGGAGGAATGAACAGCCAGCCGTTGGCAGCAATGGCTGTTAATCTTTTCGCAGTATTTTGTAGGGGCAAAGTAACCTCATTTTGACCTTAGATGTACTTGGTGTGCGTTCAGTACTGAGGCGCAACTGTACCAGAGGTGCTCATGCAGAAGTGCGTTTATATTGCAGTCCCGCTGTGACGACAGCCTGAGCCAGCAGCACCTTGGTGGGCTCAGCCCAGATAGCAGCATAACCTCAGCATCTCCTTGTCTGCTGGGTACGCTCAGGGCATCCCGCCTGTCCGCGTGGGGCTGAGAGGGCACTCAGCCCTGCGTGCGTTTAACCCAGCTGTCCTCATTGCACAGGATACTGCTTTCCTCTCTGCAGAGCCCTGCACTGCCTGGGCTTCCCAGGGGCCACACAGGAACTCACCCACACTTGCCTTTATTTTTAGAGGCTAGTTTCTCAGCTTCCCTGGGGGTCTTGAAGAGGACTGGCTCACTGGCAGGGCTCTGGCCTTGGATGCTGATGGACTGGACATGCACAATGTACTCAGTGTCCTCCTCTAGGTCCCAGAGGGCACAGGAGCGGGTGGTGGTGTTCACCTCCTGGATGAAGCGCAGCATCCGCACGTCCTTCTTCTGGAAGCCGAGAGAGGAGAGCACAGAGTGGTGGAGAGGCCTCCCGTGTGCACTGCCGGCATCTAAGACCACTGCTTCCTGCCCTGTCCACCATGGACGTGGAGACCATTGGACCCTTTCCTCTCTGCAGCTACCAAAACACGAAGCACTGCTGCAAAGAGGACAGGAAGCAAGTTCCCTCCCAGACCACGAGGGACAGGACGAGAAGGAATGGGCTTAAACTGCAGCAAGAGAATTTGGAAACTGAGGGGACCTGGGGTGAAGATGAACATGGCCGAAACCGGGTAACTGCAGGCACCATACCTGTTGGGAAACTGCAAATCCAATGACAACTTCGTCTTCCAGAACATCCCAAGTCACAACGGCTGAGTTGGCTTTCAGGTGTTTGACTGTGACATTTACTGGAGCCGATGGGCTGTCTGCAAGGAGGGAGAGCAGAGCCTTTACAGAGACAAAGTCACAGCTGCAGGCAGGAGACAGAGCAAGGGCAAGGAAGGGAGTGGGAAAGGACTTTGCTCAGGGGTGGTAAAAGGAAACATAAGACCTAGCCAGAGTCGGAGGCATGAGAAACTGAGCTGCAAGTGACCTTCCTGTTGGTGGTTCTGGGTGCGGGACCTGGAAATGGCAGATATTCCCTGTCGTAATTATCAGTGAGGTTCTAGAGATTGCTGCTGAGAGTATGAGTTACATTAGACACATGAAATATCTGCCCCTTGGAAACAATTTGACAACGCAGCGGCCTATTGATTGGCTCACTCATCTCCTCCTTCTCAGCCATGTACCGTGTTTTCTCTGGTGTATCCTATTATAGTCTGACAGTGACAGCTGGGAGGAAATGCAAAATCTATCTTGGAAGTATGAAAACTGAATGCTTTGATGAGCACTCTGGAGGTTTGAAATTCAGCAGTAGTAAACAGGAGTGTTTCTTTTGCGTTTCCTTGTTAGTTTGACAGATTTTTTTTTTAATGCAGATTTTGTGGTTTTATACACAGCTGATGGACTCTCTCTCAGATGGTCAGAGGAGATCCAACAGCCATCCACTCACAGCTAACAGGACGGAACATGCTGCAACAGCCACCAGTGGACCATTGTAAAGTGAAAAGGCCAGGCCGTGAAAGCAGTAGCCTGAGGCTCCGTGTTAGGGTTTTTTTCCCAGCTTGAGAGCGCAGCTGAATTTCCAGCTGCAGGGTCAATCTGTGCAGCTGCCAGCCTCACCAAGGGAGCTGGGCTCGGCTGTACCAGCTGGGCTCCTGCCCTTCTGCATGCCCTCGCCGGGACCTTTTCCTGAGGGAGCTGCACAGCGTGAAGCCCTCTGCATCACTGGGGGAAGGTTCTGCCTCATAAGCTTGGCACAGTCCTTCCTGTGCTCAGTGCACCAGGTTGGACTCCTGTTGCACGACCTGTCTCCACTGGTAAAATTGAATTCATATAACCAAGTTGTGCCCCGAACCAAAGGTGGTAAAAGCTAACCAGATTGCAAGGACTCTGAGTACCCCCAAGAGGTCAGTAGGGTGAGAACAGGTCATTTTTTCAGATTTGCATCAAAGAATAATACTTTTGTTGCTTTTTAACTGTTGGACAATGCTGCCCTTCTGGGGCTGGGGCTAAGGTCAACAGTAAAAGAAGGATGCATGTGTGCACGTCTCCAGTAACGCTTGTCGGATTTATAGCCAGTCCCAGCCGCCTGAATGTGGCTGAAAATATTCTAGCTGGAGTGTCAGTGTCTCCTAACAACTGACTTCACTCCCGGTGAATGTTCCACTGGGAACAGAGAAAATAACAGGAGCACAGAATTTCCCAGCTGAAAGTCAGTGCTGTTCTACACTTAGCAGAGCGATGACCTTATTCCCTTCTTTCCTCCCCAAACAGCGGCCGGTGCCCAGCCTTCAGAGCTCCCCTTTCTGCCAGGTGAGAGACCCACATCCACCAGGCCTGTTAGTGAGACCCTTAGGAATAGGATGTCTGCACAAGCCGTTCAGACCCAGACTGATTCTGGGAGTCTTTCAGCAAGCAGAAGGTTCGGTGGAAGGTGCATGGTCAGGTTCACTTGAATTTGGGACTTTAGAAGGAGGAGCGGCAAGCAATGGTGGTCTTCAGAATTTCACAGAGGGAGCTGTCCTTCCTTTCTGGAGTACGTGATCAAGTTGGTATTGACCCAGAGCATTATCATCTCAGCGGATGGCCTTCGTGAAATGAGGCAGCGGTCTCCAGCCAGCTCTCAGAGAATGGAAATATTTCCTCATCATTCTCCGCTGCAGGGCCAAGGACAAGCCGAGCTGGGGAGGTGGATCGCCCTGCTCATCCCGAGCACCAGTCCCTTCTGGACGCAGCTGCCTGCTGTGACACAAGGAAGGGACATGGGTCTGCAGTTCCTCACCTTCCTCCGTCACTGAGCCCACGTGCTGACCAGAGGAGGGTCTAATTTTAGTAAGGGGCAGTCAGCAGACAGGAATGCGCACAGGGAAGGTCTGTGAGTCATGCCTGACGAATTTGCTAGAACATATGGAGGACATGACGGAGTTGGGAGGTGGGAGACAAAACAGTCTCCAGCTGCAGCCAGGCGCTTCACCCTTCTCAAAGTACAGCTGTACAGTCAAATCCCAGCATGGTTGTCTTTCCTGGATATTTTTAGGAGAAGCTACCCCTGATTTACCCAGCGCAGGTTGAGCAGGCCTTTGAAAAGAGATGAGCTAGCCTCGCAGGAACAGAGAGCAGAGTGTCAGGGAAAAAGCTTCGGGCTGGGAAAAGGGAACATACAGTGCACCACACTTGGTGCTTGAGTCCCCTTTGAGATTTGTGACCTTGAGGGAGGCACAGCATAAAAAATATCAGAGTTTCCTGATAATATAAAATATGGGGGAGTTGGGAAGACCTCGCAGAGCTGGAGGAGAGGAGCACGCAACCTTTCTGGGAGCTGGTGCGGGAGGCAGAGGTCTGCGAGGCAAGGGCGAGCTTGGCAGAGCTGCAACCCAGTGCTTGGAGCCTGCAAAGCAGGACTCTGAGTGCAGGCAGGGGAGAAGTCAGCTGGCGTGGATGGTCACGAGCACTCCAGAAACCCCCCTGCATAGTAATACCTTGGTGAAAGGCAGTGTGGTTAAAGTCAGTAGATAGCACAGCAAAATCCAGGACAGATCTGAGCATGCCTTTCCTTCACTACTACAGATTAGGAGTAGCTACACATAAATCAGTGGTGTCAAATCAGTAAAAAAGCGATATGAAAAGAGAATTAAGCACAGCATTCGGCAGATATACAAAGCCAGGAAAATGAGTTCCCTGATCCCAGAGCTGAGTGAATAATTTACGACCAAAATTTTAATCCGCGAGGATGCTTTTCTCCCCGCTCCCAGGAGATGCATGATGAGATCATGACTTTCTAAAATCTAATCATTGTTCCAAGATATTCCACACCGCTTTTGGCTGCCTGGGCCAGTCACGGCTCTGTAGTGCCAGCCCGGCTGAGCTCAGTAATTTCTGTTTCCCAGCTGGCTGCAGCGGGTCAGCATCGCTAGCAGGGCCTTGAGGTGCCAAATCCAAATGCCTGGTTCCTTTTAGACTCATCTGCAACTCCTGGAAAGTTTGCGTCTGTGCCTGCAGCAGCCAGGGAAGCTGCTGGTGTTCTGGGGAGCAGGCGCGGGCTGGGATGGCCCCAGGGGCAATTCCTTCCCTGCTGCAGGCAAGATAGCAAGGAGCATGCTGTACATGAAACCTTTCTCCTGCGTGTTTACTCTGAAGACACTGAGCACAGCACATGGCCTGTCTGGTCTGTAAGGAGCCAAATTGTACAAGATTTCTGGTTTAGCAGTTTGTCTTTACCCCAGCTCAGGGGCTGCAATGCGTGCTGGAGCAAATCCCTCATTGCAAACTGGCAGAAGATCTGTTTGGCCAAATTTAAACTGGAGCTGTGCTCTCGGATGAAAAGGCGCTCTCATTTTCATGCCAGCAAAATTTGCAGCCCCCTGTTTAGGGACAGACTGATTAATTATGATAAAATCATGATAATTTTTAACAGGGAATGGCTACTTCCAAACTGATCATGCTTAAACCATGTCTTGTTTCTTTCCCACAGGGACCCTCCATCAGGTGAGTCGCAGTCCTACACTCCCCAGCGCCGTGTCCCAGCCCAGTGCCCTTACCTACCTTGGGCCTTTTTGGCAAGAGCAGGTCAGAACCACCTCCACACAGCGAGGAGGCATGAACGGTGAAGATTACCCTTAATCCCCTCTTAATGCTGAGAACTCCTTCTAGCCTCTCATTAAATGCTCTGCTGATTATTAATGGACTTTTATTTGAGAGAGAGAGAGGGAAAATAAAAAAACAACTTTACAGCTTTGGACTGATTCCTCCGTGGCTTTTCATTGTCGACACACGACACAGCAGCTGCTGGCACAAGGAAGAGAAAAGCACCCACCTGCCCCTCATGGTGACTTCACCATCAGAGCCATAGCATGGACAGGATGGGGAGAAGGTTTGTCCCCATCCCACTGTTGCCACCCCCTGCGAAGGCAGAGCTGCAGGTCAAGGGTGGTGGGGTGAGCAAAGGGGGTGTCTGGGACACCAGGATGTCTTGCCGCAGCGCTGGCTACCCATCCGCAGGGTTGAGATCGCAGCTGCTGCTGGCGCATCGACCAAGCCTGCCAGGCACCTCTGCCAGCAGGGAAGAGTGGCATGGGCACCTTGGCAAAGCCAGTGCCACAGTGCTGCCACGGCAGCACCGATGTGCTGAGGTGCACGGTGCTGCTTCGCGTCCAGTACCCTCCGCACAGTGCACCCGAACCATGTGCTAGATACGCTTTTTGAATCAGGAGCTTTAAAACTCGGGATGTTGGATCACGGGAATTAATTTTTTCCTTTAAGATTCACGAAAGGTGTAGAACGTGCGTGATGCAGGAGAAATCACATACAGGATACATTGCTGTTTTTTTTCTAGGATCATGTGGCTTCTCTAGGACCAGCCACAGAGACATCCCTGGGGGAAGCTCAGAGCTAGCTCCGCTGCCATGGTTCCTCTCCTTACTGTTGTGTCTCTCTCCTTTGAAGCCACTCTCAGTGTGCAGCCTCTGCCATGAGCTCCTATGGCGGGGCTGGCGGTGAGAGCCAGCTCACTGCCTTTAGCCATGCCAGCTGCTGGAGGAATCCTCTGTGCAGGGGAAAAGGAGGGCTCTGTTAAAGTCACACCCTTGGGGGTCACCTCGGCCAGCTGAGTTACGTGGTCAGGCTATAGATCTGGTATCAGCGCCCATTCCTGGATTTATCTCCACAGCCAAGGGGCCCGGCCTCCCCCACATCTGCTGCTTCTGAATTCGGCCCTCTCGGGCACTCCAGCCACTTGGAAGTGCCTGGAGTAAAAAGCAGTTGCTTCCTACGTGGGCAAGGCTACGCTACGGTCGTGGCATTTTCTAAAATTCACTTAGCTGCTCTTCCCCAAGCAGCTCCTTTACTGTCGTGAAAGGCTCAGCTGCATCGGAGCCCCGGGACGTGGTCCAGCGGTCAGAGTGCCTGCCGAGGCTCTGCAGCCGCTCGTGCAGCGCTGCCCGGCCGTCCCCCGGGCCCCGGCCGCGCCTGCAGGCTGTGTGCCCTCTCCTGCGGGACGCCGCGCACGTCAGCCTTAAATCCCAGTAGCTCTTTGTTCCTGCACCGCGACCTTTCCTGCGGATGCAGGAGATGGAGGGACACGACCCGCAAGGGGAAGGAGCTTCGGTAAGGTCCCATGGGGTGCTCCCCGCAGAGCACCGCTGCCTGCTCCCTGAGTGCGTGAGCAAAAAGGCCTGCTTTTGCTGCCGTTCTCTGCTCTCCCAGCATGGCTCTCTTCAGTGGCTGTGACTGCTTGTCAGCTTTATGGGGTATGTAGGAAGGCTGGCGCGCCGTTCAGCTTCCCTGAGTGTTCTGATGAGGAGAGCCTGCAGGAGAGTGGGAGGGAGCAGGGCGCACCGCTGCATTCCCGCGCCCGGTCTCATGGGAAGCGGGGCTGTTTGCTGAGCGCTGGCAATTTCAAAGAACAGAAAGACCAACCGGTGGTTCTTCAGTCTGGGAAAGAGGCAGTTATTTCCTGCTGACCGCCCACTCCTCGTGCAAATGGGACACTAATAGGCCAGCCCCCGCTCGCCCCTGAGGCCCTGTCCTCGATTCCCCAGAGCCCCAACACGCGGGTGCAAGCACTGCCGGGGAGCACGGCGATGCTCGCTGTGTCCAGCCCAGCCATCGGGAATTCCTGAGGGCAGGAGTAAGGGGGAAGAGGAGTCAGCAGAGCTGGTCTTCAGCGGGGGTGAGATCAGGCTTGTGCCCACCGCTGCTTTGGAGAATTTCCCGTACTGCCAAACCTGCGACTGTGTCCCAAAGCCAGGCAGGATTTGCTCAGATCTTGCCAATGCCATGACTTTGGTTTTAACGCTGCCAACCCGGAGCTGAGTCATTGTCATGGCATATTTTATCCAGGACGCAAATGTCCAGGCAGGACTGGGCACCGTGGTCTTTTGTAGCTCGTCTCAGCCACAGCTGTATAATGTCAGAGCAACACAAGAGGAGTGTGTCAGCGGCAGAGCTGGTGAGCAAGCCCTGGAGCTTCGTACCCAGACCTCTGCAGGGAGTTTGCTGGCTGGTCCCGACCCAGCTCTGCTCTTGTACACAACACTTGGATTTTTACTACACGCATAAGGATTTGCGTGCTTCAGTGCTCAATACATTTATGCTTTTAACTGAATTATGCTTGAGTCAGGCCTTAATTTGGCCTCTGGGTACTTTATAAAACAGGAGGGGTTTATTTAACAATAAACGCCAATTGGATGAGGCCACACTCAGTACCAGTACATGGGCACAGCTCCATGAAGGCTGCTTTTGGATCCTGCCTTGGTGCCTGCGCATGGTTAATGTGTGCAAGCTCGTCCCTCTGCGGGAGGACTCTCCGTCTTCCACATGTATGTTCCCAGCAGGAGACAGCATTTGGAACAGGATAGCACAACCCTGGCTGCTTTGCACAGCGATGTCCCTGCTGAGAGGCTGACACTGAGGTTAGAAACCTCCATATTTCAATTAAATCGCTCCTGCGCTGAATGCAGAAATCAATAAAGTGCTTACGCCATTCGTCAGCTGGCCAGGAATCTCCGTGGCCTTCGCGAGACGGGAAGGGGCTGGCATGGGCCGGTCTGGCATCTGCAAACAGCTGCCAGAGCCGTCGCTGCCTTCTCGTGCGTGCCGTGCGCGTGGCTCGCCTCTGGTTTCGGTCACGCACGTGATCCTGCCAGACGGTGGGTGACCTCGGCTCCCCTGGCCGGAGGAGGAGGGCAGCGTGCCCAGCGAGACGTGGGGGGACCAGCACCCAGGGGCCAGCTGCCGCCTCCCCCAGCCGCTGGTGGGGCTGCCGGGCAGGACGGAGGGTGGAGACCCCGCTCGGCGGAGTGGAGCCTGATCTGCAGAGCGGCTCGAGGCGTGAGAGCGCGCAGGAGAGGCACGGGAGCACGGAGCTGCTTCGGAGCTGGGCAGTGACCAGAACCCAGCCTGATGCCTTTGGCCCCTTTTTGGACAGTGGAGGAGGACGAGCTGTTAACGGGCTGCTTGGACTGGAGGCCGCTCCAGGCCTTCTGGAGATGAAGGGAAGGCTGAGAGCTGGATGGGGCCCAGAGCTGTGCCGGAGGGTGAAGTCTCACCCAGCCTGGTTGGTGTTATTTTTCCCCTCCATCCCACAGAAATAAATCTGACCTGAGGTGCTCGGTGTGCAGGGATGCTGCAGGGATGCTGTTTGCCTTGGGAAGCTGCAGGGGCTGAGGACCATTTCGAGGTCTTTCATCACCGCCGCACAGCATTTCCCTGCTGCTCCTGCAGCCCAGAACAGCAGCCCTGCAGCACCCGCTCCGGCACAGCTCGCCTCTCGCTTCCATCACGCTGGGTTACGGGGAGTGCGGCCCCGCACGCTGGGCAGAGCGGGCCAGCCCGCCCCCAGAGCAAGCGCTGCTGCAAAACTGAACTGTGTTTCAGCCCTGCTGAACGGCCCCAGTGTGCTGAATGGCCCCCGTGATGCCTCAGGGGCAGCCGCAGGAACGGGTTGGAGGGCTCTGCCAGGGCTGCTGCTGAGGGCTAGCGGAGAGCACTGGCGTGGAGGTTTTCTCAGCTACCTCGTCCCCGGGGTCCTGCTTCCCCTGCTGCTCACCTCAGCATCGCCTTGCAAGCGGCAGCCCTGGCTGGCCAAATGCCCCTTCCAGAGCAGGGCCCAGCGTATGCAGGGTCCGAGCTCTGCCTCTCGCAAGCCCTCGCTGCGGCTTGGCAGGGGAATTTCCGCTGTTCCCCTTCGGGCCGTTCCCGGGGGCAGCAGCGTGAACCCTTCATGATGCGTTACTTTAAGCCTGCTCGCAGGAGCTCTGGGTGCAAAGGGGAGCACGGCCGAGCCCGCAGCCCTGCCGAACCCTGCTGGGGCCGGCTTCCTCTCCGCGAGCTTTTCCAACGACTCTCGGCTTGCTCGCCTCAGCGGCCTCGTGGCCACGTGGCTGGGTAGCGCTGGGCACGCAGAGCTGGTGGGGATGCTGCCACCACCTCTGTGTGACCTTGTGGCGATCGCGCCATACCCGCCTTCCTCTTCTCCCTCTCTGGAAACCAGGAGCGGTTCCAGTCCACCACCCGGTGCCTCCACAACCCTCCACAGAGCCGACAGCAGACCGGGAGGCAGCGGGGTCGCGGGGCACAACACCAGGGTCACGCAGCTTCGTCTGAGCCGAGGACCGGCCGCGGCTCCTGCGTCCCCACCGCGCGCTGCAGCCATGAGACGGGGCCGCACCGCGTGCTGGTGGGGCTGCCGGCCCCGAAACCGCACGGGTGCCTGACCGCCCACGAACGTTCCTGTACGACACAAGCAGAAGGCGGTGATGGGCAGGGACACAACTCCGTGTTTACTCTCAGTCACCAGCTGAGGTGATTCAAGGATAAGGAAGAGCAGGGGAAGTGTCCTAGTTTACAGAAAATTGGGAAGGCCATTACAATCACAGATGCATTGTTTTCCCCATCACTCCCTCCTTTTAGGAATGTTTCGTTAATCTCCCCGTGTCTGTGCCTTGTGAAACGGCCACTTCAGTGTGCCGACGTCCGGCCAAGGACGTGCGTGTCAAACCCAAAGGCGTCCGGGGGGCTCCCGCAGCCCCGGCACAGGCAGGACACAGGACAGCATAACGCCCGCAACTATCAGGGCTGGCTGGGGCACAGGAATTTCCACTCCCCAGAGCTGTGCATCGCTAACAGGCACCCACAGCCTCCTGGAATGCAAAATATTCTGGCAATCAGTGTTTTGCAAATCAAAGCAGCTGTTCCACCAGCATCCTGCAGCCACACTGCCTGTGCTCGGCGAAGGAGACAGCCCTGTCTGAGCACACAGAGCCGGGGAGGGTGTCTGGCTGGGGCTGGAGCTGCGTGGTGAGGCCAGGGCTCGTGGGCAGCACCCGTCAGCACCCCGGGAAATGGCACCCGCGCGGGACACTTGGGTGAGGGCTCAGCCCGGCCGGAGCAGGGACCTGAGCACCTCCTGGTTGTGTCAGAATTAGGACGAGCTCCTGGGGACCTTCATCTTCCCAAAAGATTCCCCCTTGGAGGACCTGGTCAGCGGGAAGGGGCCTGGTTTCACGTCGCCAGGACGCGGTGCCCTACGGCGAGGCGGCTCCCCTGCGGCTCCCCGGGAGGGGATCGCTGGGGCTGCCTTTCCCTCTCTGCTCCAGCTCAGACCCTCGGCGTGAGCCGCAGGGGCAGGGGCAGGGGAGCCGCTGCCCGCCCGGCGCAGGGACTGCTCCCTGCTGCTCCCCGCGAGCTGCCGCTGTCGCCCCGTGTCCACGAGCCGCCTTCCCGAGCGCCGGCCGCGAGCGCCCACGCTGGGGCACCGGAGGGACGAG
>VXAL01009429.1:0-33290 GCA_013399475.1 Chauna torquata | reverse complement strand
CCGTCCATCCAGCTGTCCGTCTGTCCGCCAGTGCCACATCACCCCGGGGAAACCAAAGTCCCCACACAGCGTGTGCTGACACGCGGGGGTGGAGGGCTCCTGCAAAACAAGGAACAAAACACCTATTCAGCACTGAACAGAGACAAAAATAAGTGAAAACCTGCAGGCTTGGAGCCCTGCTTTGTGCAGCTTTGTGGTGGGGAGCCTGTCGGCACCGCTACCCCCCGCCAGCCCCCGGGACAGGAACAAACATATTTTTTTGTGTGAATTTAGGGAAATGAGCTGTTCTTGTTGCAGCCTTCCTGGAGAAACACCTGCTCTGGGAAAACTTGCACAGCGGCTGAAACCCAGCTCCCCAGGATGCTCCTGCGTTTTGGGGCCCAGGGTGGTTTTTCAGTGGGAGCTGGGTCTATTTGGTGCAGGGCTTTGCTGAGCCGCTTGACACCGGGGGAACGTAGACCCGTGGAGAAGGATGGGCTGAAGTTAGCCGAAGTGTTTCCATCATCCGTCCAGCCCAGTGTGTGCTTGTGGGATAAATGCAGGGCTGGGTGATGGATGCTGTGGCTGTCCAGGCTCCGTCCCTTCTCTCTGCCCCGCGCTTCTGTGGCTTCGCCCACATCCATCTCCTGTTCCCGATGTGCCCCCTCCTCGGACAGGAGCAGTAGCCCTGCCCGGGCACAGCTCGCTGGACCAGCCCGTGACCGTCTCCAGCTTCTCACACCGCCGCGGGTCTGAGTGCAGTCACCCAAATGACAGAGCTGGGCTGAGTTCCACTGCTGGGGACGGGTTCTTCTTGAAACGTTGCTGGGGCAAAAGGCGGGGTTCAAATCAGCTAGCTCCCAAAATATTCCCTGGAATAGGTGGGGAAGATAAGGATGTCGGTCTCTCTGCCTTTGCAGACTTTGTTTTTGCTGTGTTTCTACTTCTTGCTCTCTGCTGACTGTGCTGGGCTGGTAAGTTCTTCTAGGGTTGCAGGGCTAATGTAGTAATTTATTATTATTAGTGCCTTCAGTTTTTAGTGTCTCTTTGGAGGGATTTGCAGCTCTGAATTGCGGGGTCCAGTGACAGACAGGAGATGGGCACCATCACCCTTCAGAGCCATATCACAAAAGTGAGCAAAAAAAGCACTTGAGCCTCAATTTCAGATTTTTTGTCAGGGATATCCCACAGGAAAAAAAAAAAGAAAAAGAAAAGCTGGAAAACAACATTGGACGGAGAAGTTGGAGCCCCTCCGGTGCATGCACGAGCGAGAAGCAGGACAAAGCCGCGGCAGCAAGTGTGCGGCTGAGGCAGTGCGAGGTGCAATGTGCCATTATGTGCAATTTCCTTTCTAGGTTTCCTTTCTTAATAATTATTCCTATTATGTAGGTGGACAGTCTCTTAATATAGATAAAGACCTTTGCAGCTGCTCCATCACCGGCCTCGTGTTTAATATGCACTTTGTAATTAGCCTGGAAGGGAGGCCCGCGTTTGTGGTCGCCCCTTTTCTCCCAGATCACTTTTAATCTGCGCTGTGCTCAGCTGGGGAGGGCTGATAAGCGCTTCTGCACGTGCCAAACAGGGCTTTAATCTCTCTTTTCGATTTCTATTGCCCTCCTTACACAAACTCACCCCCAGAGGACCCCAGCGCATTAAAATTATCCATCCTGCGTGTCGTATCATTGCTTTTAAACGGCCTCAAGACGCTCGGATGGCCACTTGGGAAGGCGCTGGTGCCAGCGGCGGGGGGGCACCTGGCTCCGGCTGGGGCGAGCACAAGAAGACCCCGAGAAGATGGCACGGGGCCACCTCCCGCGGCCACAGCCACGAGGACCACACTGCCCCAGGTTCGCTGCCGGCTGCAACTGGGAAACGGGGATGATAAAAGGCAAAACTAATCAGCCCTTAATTAATTATAGTGCGAAGAGGGGGACGAAAGGATATGGAAATGGGTCAGAACTTTCTAACCAGAGGGGGAAAAATTGTTGTTTGCTTTTGGTGGGCTGGAAATGTGTGTGGGAGTAAAAGGGGTGTCGTTGGTCCAAGCAAAAATTTTAATAACTGTAACACTATTTTCCTTTAGTAAACCATCCGACGTATTCTAAGATGACTGAGAAAGGGTCTGTGCAACAGCCCTGACTACAGCAAACCCAGTCAGAGCTGTGGAGATTGGAGCCCCACTGCCTTTCATACAAGGTGGGGTGGCATCTAAGTCGTTGTCATGTTGAAATGGACACACTTGGTCTCGGTATTGATTTCCTAAGATGCAGACAGTCATTTGCTCGTGTGAGACACGCACAGACACCTAGCCATTGTGCGCCCTAAACCTGTGCCGTTCATCAGCCTTGGACGCCTCGGAGCGCGTGGGAGCTAAAGCGAGGGCTGATCCTCGCCGGGAAAGCCGTGTCCCCTCCGCTGCCAGCGGGGTGTAACTGCCCCTTGACCTTCGTATGACGAAGCACTAACGAGGCTCCGTGCTGCCCAGGCGATGGCCTTTCCTATTCCACCCGGCTGCTTCTCCGGGAGCACCCAGAGAAGCCGGAGCTGCAGGCGCCCGCCCGCTCCTGCTCCAGGGCTCAGCTTGTGAGGCTCTTCCAAGGAAAATTAGCAGTTGTCTCCTGCTCAATCACAGGGTGGAGGAAATTGAATTTTTTTAATGGAAAACAATGCCTCAAGAAAAGTGCAAGGTGCAACTGTAATAATAACGTCTTGGTAAGCCCGTGAAAGCCACCCCAAACAATGCCACTTTAAATTGCGATTTCCTCTGTTTCCAGCATGCCAGTTTCCACTTTAACACTTCATGGAAGGACTTAATGGAAAGAAATAGCACAGAAATGTAACAAAAAGGCACTGGTGGGTTCTCGTGAAATGCCAGTTCTGTGGAGTTTAGTGCTAACAGCATAACAACTCCAACAGCAAATATTGTCAGTGCATTTCGTCTGCAGGTTCCCAGAGCGCCAGGAGCCAAGCGCACACTCCCGCAGCCCAAACGGGCAGGAAAGCCCGAACATTGAGGAGCTGGGGCAGCGAGTGCGTGCAGCATCCTCCTGGCTTCGCAGCTCGCTGGTTCTCCTCCTCGTCGGCCACAAATGACAGTTTGTACGCATCCTCAGACTCCAGTTTCGAACAACCAGCACAGCGTGATGCTGTAGGTACAAGCTAAGCACAAATGGCTGTGTTGACATCTCCTGCAGGAAAAAAATATGAGTATTAGGCTGGAAGTGATATTTTCCCTAGAGAGACCCTTGCTTTTCAAGGAACCATATGTTCTGGAAGAACCCTCCGCACGCAGATTTGACCTGCTCACCTCTCAGCGGAGACAAAGCCTTCGAGAGGGAATCCACCTCTGGTTTTAATTTATCAGGAATAAGGGTGTCTGCCACCGATGAATCAATAGTAAATAGAGATGCGTGTCATCGTTCACAAGGAGTTTACGCACGGGCGTAGGCGTTCCACTTCATCGTGAGCGGCTCCTGTTTGCTTTGCTGCACTCAGCTGGGCTTTGCAGCCCAGAAAATTAGTGTGATCTTACGAAGACTTATTCAACAGTACAAAGCCTTCAATTCAGATAGTTTCAAGGAAACAATCCAAGAAAATGTTCCCTTCAAACCTCTTCTGTACGGGTACATTCAGACAGTTTCTTGAACTCACTACCAGCTACAAGTCATTTAATTCTGCATTTGTTCAGAAAGATTTATCTATTCACGCAAAACTGATAAAGGGAGACACCGCAGGCGTGCCTTGAATGGGATGACATGGAGTCGAGTTATCAGTAGCTCGTGTATAACCTGTTCCAATTTTAAATTTTATCCTTAAAAACCTTTTTCTTGCATGTTTTCAGGAGCAGTTTGTTTTTAACAGGAAGATGACTGCAGTTTTTTGCTTGCATTGAAAGGATTTGTCCTTGAGAAGATGTGTAAGAATCACGTGCACCAAAGTGAGGAAAAACAAAGCTCTTCAGTGAGGCTCTCGTGGCCTGGGCAGCATCAGCATCTACATAGCAATCCTTCGTGCTCTGCTATCTGCAGAATATTTCCACATTCTTCAGACTACCAGGCCTCTGTCTAAAAACAAGGCATCCCTGGAGATTTGTTTTCTTGAGCTAGAGGTCACGTCCAAACCAGAGGCTCCAGTGAAAAATGGAAATAATCTCTCTGGGAAGTCTTGTGACTAAATGATTCAATCTGTTTTCTGACCGAGCACTTTCAAGTCTCCAGTTTGTGGTGATTTAACAACACTTGAGGGTAGAAGCCCAATGAAATGCTCGTTCAAGGTGGAAAGCACACCAGCGGTCGTGCACATGTGTTGGAATATCACGGTGAAATAAAGTCATGTAGAAGCTTAACAAGAAATAGAAAATAAACCCTTGCATTTGCAAACATGACTTGAAGGCAAAAATAAAGTAAAAACCATCTTATCATTCAATACAAGCCTGGTTAACAAAAGTAGTGTTAGCTTACAATTGCTTTGACTATTGCATATACTATTCTTGGAACAACAGACACTCACAAAACAAGAGCTACCACTGCTCAGCTCAGCAGTGTTACCAATATTCCTGAAAATTCACTGAAGGTAATGAGCAGGTTGAAACAATCTATAAAAATAATGCCAGCCTTCCCGTGGAGATAATGCGCCCCGACCGCGCCGTGCGCAGCCCCTGCAATCCTCCGCAGCATTCAGCAGCGAGAAATTTCTGCGGAGGAAACCTGAATCCATCGCCCGGAGGCTTCCTGCGAGGCATCCCCACAAGTGCCCCGTGGGACGGGCACTTCTCACAGCCCTGCCCGCACCCGGCATTGTTTTGGGGCCAGAACCCTGCTCTCTGCTCTGCACCAGATCCTTGCACCGAGTCCCAGCGGGCGATGGCTGAGCTGGAGGTTAGGTATGGAAAGGTTGCTGCCAAAAGGATAGTAATTTATACAAGCATGCGCAGCAAGGGTTCATACATTTCTAATCAGTCCGTGGCAGGAGCTAACACGCCACAGGAATTCACTCTCCGCTGCTATGGGAATCGGCTCGTATTATTTTTACGGTGTTGGCGTGCGGCTGGTGCGTGCCCACTCATCTGCACAGCTCGGGCTTTACCGTGCGTGGGCAACATGTGCATCTGGGGTCAGCTGAGCAGAGTGTACGCTGGGGTCTGCAGAACAAAGCTGGCGGATGCATTCGTCTGCGTGCGTGTGTACGGGAGCTTCCCAAGGCAAGGAGCCGCCCGCAAGCCCCCGCAGGATGCTGCTGCGCGTCGGCAAAGTCCTCACCCTGAGCTCCTCCAGCCCGCGAATAATCCGACCCCTGCACACCGTTAAACTTCAAGTTTCAACAGTCGTTAAAAACATACTAGTTGTGAATGAAATCTCTGAGCTGGGTTTCTGCTGGCTCCGGGTGTCCACAGCCAGAGGCGAGTTTTCCCAGAAAAGCCTTGCAGAAGCTGTCCAGTCACTGGTAGTGTGTTTGGGGTGGAAAAGTCCATCCAAAAATTTAGTTTTACTCAAACTTGGCTTATTTTTAGCATCTCATTGACAAGCAACAAGAAGGATTCAAGAAGCGTGTTTCAGTGTTCTGGCAATTCAGCTTATCGAGCCGACACCTTGAGCTGGCATAATGATCTCTTCCCACAGGATAACGCAGATGCCAAAACTGGGTACAGTTTGCATAAATACATTTTCTTTCAAATATTACCTTAGCTAAGATCTGCAGTTATTTGACAATTCTTATTAAGCATTCAAACCTCTATATTTTCCTTGTAAGGAAGCTGTTAAAAACCCAGCATCTCGGTGTCTGAGTCACCGCTGACTCACAGACAAAACTGTCCACACCGGTTTGGGATAAGCCAGGAGTACGAACGCTGCCTGCGACACTCTGAGGTACCCGCGCTGAGTGCTCCTGCCGCGTGTTAAACACGACCGCCAAGTCACATTGGTTTGTGTCTCAGGGACCCTCCCGCAGCCCTCAGCTGTGGGCAAGCAGCGCTGACCGGGGCTGGAAGCGTTCCCTGGCACCATCCACCTGCCCAAATTACTTCTTCCCATGAAACACGCTGGGTCCCTCCAACAGATTTAACGAGCTTCACGCGGCTGCCAGAATATCGCATCCGCTTTGCATTACTTATCCTCTCAGCAAACACGCTCCAAGATGAACCCATTACAGCAGCAGTGCTTTTGGATTTAATACCCCTGAGTTTCCACCGATTTCTGGATTTAAAGAACTCCCCCCCCAGTTTTCAAGTCTGAAAGGCTTCCCATGGCTGCACCTGGGGGTGCTCTGCTCCCCGGGCAGCTGCAGCTCCCGTGCGAGGCGCGGCCGCGACGTCTCACTCGCTTCAATGCTCATCATGCCAAGGATCCAGGAGGGAAAAGAAAATCAGGCTAGCTTTGTGGGACATAATAGCGTGATGACAGGGTTCTTCAAGGAACAGAAATCCAGCTGCACAGGCAGTGGCTGAGGTCCCCGGCATCCCAGGTGATGCTCAAAGGCACGGTCCCAGTGAGCAGCCAGTCTGGCCCAGGGCTTGCCCATTCCTGGTCCCAGGATCCAGCCCTGGATGCTGTGAGCAGGACCCCAGGGTGCTGGATCCCGCAGCATCCTCCATCCTCAGCAAACTCACTGCAGCTCGAACAGAACCCCCCCGGATTTGATTCTCGCACCGCTGGCCTCCAGCAGCGCAGGTCTGAGCCTGGTTTGGGGACAATGCGGGTCCCCACTCCTCTGCTCGGCAGCCTGAGCACGTTTTGGCCGTGCTGTGCTGCACCCCTTGATTTTCTGCCCGCAGTCCGTAAGCGGGTGTTGCTGGCATCTGCACAACGCAGGCCAGACACAATGCGTGTGTTTGTTCACTTTTGAAATTAACTTAAAGTATCGTACACAATTATCCCAGACCGTTTTCTTTGAAAAAGCTGCGCAAGCATCTTGCCTTATGGATAAACGCAGCTCAGGTCGTCTGATCGGAAGCAAATTGCTTGTCTTTGACTCTGCCCTTGCTGGAAGACCTCTGTGTCATTAGCGCAGTATTAATGAGGCTGGGCTTTGAAGCAGGCATGAAGTGCCAGCAGAGCAGCTCTATCAGGCTGCGAGCTGTCCGGCGCTGACGGCAGCCAGGCTGGTCCGTGCCCAGCCAACCTTTGCCCGTACACGCGGCCGGGCTGATTAAGCAGCACGGATAACGGCCTTCACTGGGGAGCCTCCAAAGGGGACGCCACACGGACCGCGCTGTGCCGGATGTACATCTTCATGGGATCATCGCCCTTCCGATGCAGGGACCCATACAGTCCTTTTAAAATCATGCAGTATCATGCTACAGCCAGGAGCCGATTTACGAGCGCTAAACGGGCGTTTGGAACGCGGTCTGAGCTAGGGATGTTAACACGGTTGTGCCTAGTAGCATCAGCGAGAAATGTTAGCACCGGGCGTGCAAGGCTGCCAAGCTGCAGAGCAATGCCTGGCGCTTCCCGTGCTCTGCGCTCACACGAACCGAACGCGGGGGCTTTACCAGAGCCGCGCGCTCTGCGTCCCGCGCGCTGCCGCGGCTCCCTGGCTGGACGCTCCCTGCTCACCGTCCTGCCTTCAGGAGACAGCAGCGGCTCGCTGTGAGGTAATTTGCATTGAAATAATAACATGGAGGCATAAGAGGAAAGGCTGCAGAAATGTGTCAGGTGAAAAGGGGGCAGAAGAGGGGGTGCTGGAAACGTCCCAGGACGCACGACGAGGACTGAGCCTTGGCTGGCTCACGTGAAAACCTGAGCATAGACACTGGAAGTGGTCCTGCCTTCCTCGCAACTGCGAGACAAAAGTGCTTTGGGGAAAGAAAACACCAACAGCGTGGACGCGGCAGGTAGGTGCGCGCTGATGACGTACGGGTGAAAACAGAGAAAAGGGTTTTGTAAGCGGCCGGCTCGCGGGCAGAAAGCTGCTGGGGGGTGGCAGGGCTATGGGCAGCGCTCGCACAGCCGAAGGCAAACCTCGCGTGTTGACCCTCAGGTTAGGACAAGCACTGCCTGAGGCCCTGGACCTCTTCTGCAGCCCGCGTTTTCGCTGGCAGCGGAGCCGAACGCGGGAGGTGGAGGCGTTCCCCAGCCTCGGGGAGAGCTGAAGCCTGGCAGCGTTTCCTCGCCTGAACCCATGAGAAAGTGCCGAGTTTTGCGGACTTCCACGAGCCAAATATAAGAAGGGGAAGGCAAAACGGCCTGCAGTGTGGGACAGGCGCCGCGGCCTGGATAAGTCAAAAAAATGCCATAACTGCTGTGAGCTTCTCGTCTGTGCTGCCGGCTTTGTCCCCAGGCCGCGCGGAGCTCCCACGGCACTGCAGCCCTGCAGGGCTGCGAACTGGGGAGCGACTGAGGGAAAACCCACCCCGACTGCAGAAACGTGCGGCTCGTTTGTAGCACTTCATAAAACCCAGGCGTCCTGTCCTCGGGAGCGCTGAGGGGAGTGAAAAGGGGGAGGCTGTGCAGAAACCCACACCTTGGGGTCACCGGTTCAAAGCAATACATGCTTCAAACACCCACGAACAACTTTATTTCATGTCTTTTGATGGTCTACATCGCGTCGGGGATGTGCTGCACAGGGGGTCGGGCTGGCCACGAGGCACCAGCTCCTCCTGTCTCTGGCTGCACCGACAGCAGCGGGGGGTTTCCCTGTGCTCCACTTGTCTCTGGTTTTCCACTTTCTCGCTCTCGTCATGACCTGTGGGCTGTTCCCACCACCCAGCGACCACAAGCCCTTCATTTTCACTGCTGTTCTGTTTTGTTTTGTTTTGTTTTGAAATGCTTTTTATTTGACAAGCCTTGCAACTGCGCAGCCTGTGATAAGAAGCAAGCCCAGCGCCGTGCCCTCGGGGCTGCTACACCCTCATCCTTTCCTACCTGGTTGTCCGGAAACCTCCGCGTTTTGTAGGCACAGACCTCGAGCGCAGACTTGCTTACGTGCAGGGAGCCTGGGGGAGGAGGAGCACGGATGCTGCGAAGGGCAGGGCATCCTCCACCATCCTGCGAAAGCTGAGGGTTTGTTGGGGTCCAAGTGGGATGTTCAGCCACGGCAAATCCGAGGCAGCGTGGATCTGCTGGCCCTCTTCCCCGGGGCCAGCAGGGACCTTTTCATGCATCTGCACCCAAATCCGGCTTCTTGGCTTGCTTCTAGGCAGCTGAGCCAGGGAAAACTCCAACTTGGCTCCGCACCAGTGCCCCCTGCTTTGCCCAAATCCACCACGAAGCCGGTCCTGAGCAGATGAATGTCCATCCTATCTAATCCTTGTGCACGAGATTATCGAGGGATAAAGGGCGATAACGAAAGAGGAGAAAACCTGAGTTTGCTCTTAGAGGACCCGATCATATACTGTTGAAAGGCTATCACACTGTGCTGGGCAGCTCACAAAGCTTTTAGTGCCCCTTCGGCTGATTTCTACCCACCTGCCGCAGCTTCACAGTGCATTTTGGGGCTTCCAGAGCCGGATGGGGCAAGGGACGCACCGCTCCTTGCCGAGCCCGACATCGGCCCGCTGCAACAGCCGCAGAGGTGCGGGTCTGCGAGCTCTGTCTGCAAAAGTAATTGCGCATCTCTGCTCTCATTTAATGCACTCATTTAACAACCGACTCAGCAGCATCCAGCAGTTTAAGTGGCATATTTAATGTATGAAGATATGCAGTTCAAAAATAAACTCGGAATGCTTCTGAGGCTCCCCTGAGATTTCATAAGAGTGAACCAGAGAAAAACAGCACAAGGAAGCAGTGAGGGGGCTCGGCCGCAGGCAGGGCCGGGGCTGCAGCCGCGTTCCCAAAAGAGCCGCCAGCCCTGCAGAGCTGCCTCTGGCCTCACATGCAGCTTTATAAAGCCCCCTTGTCCTCTGTATTCCAGGTAAAGTGGAATTGCTTAGTGTTGTTTTCCCAAGGTTCATAAGCACAGCAGTGGTTTGCTCTCTGTGAGCCTGAAGTCAGCGCTGGGATGCCCGGTGACACCAGCCCTGGCTCGCAGCACCGGCCGCTCCCCATCCTGTCTTTATTGTCGTTGTTTTACTGTGATCCCTGTTGCAGTTATTCCCTTAGGCGACATTCCGGGTGTGACGCCCCACGCCAGCAGCACCTGCCAGTAACTGCTCTCTGCATCTGCTCAGGTTTGCGCCGCACGTCCCGGCAGCCGGCATTTAATCTTTCGGAGGATGACTCGTGGGGAAATGCCATCCTCAGCTGCGGGGAATTTTAAACAGATCCTTGTTTGAAATGGGATTCAGGAATTCAATGCTCTGCCTGCAGGAAAACGAGGCGCTTCACTCTTTTCCATCTGGTGCTATGGAGAGGGGATGGAGGGACCCGGAGAAGGGCCCGCCAGGGGCACGCGGGGCGAAGCTTCCAGCTGCTCAGCCCCTGCGAGAGGCGAGCTCGCCTGGCAGGCGCGGCGGGCTCCGCTGCGGTGCCGCAAGGCACTGTGCTCAGCTGTAGCTGAGCACCGAGCGGGCGCCGTGCCCTCTCCGCATCGCCCTCGCAGCGCAGCCCCGGCTGCGCGCTGCCTCCCCGGCGCAGGAAGGAGCCCGAGCCGCTGAAACCATTCCCCACAGGTTTTCTGTTCCTAAAAATGTCACAGCAGAGGCTGGACACGGCTGTGGGGAGGGTTGTTGCTGCTTTGCGTTTGGCTCAGAGAACGACCTGGCTTTCCTGCTCATACCCCAGTGCTGCAAGGTGCCCATCGGGGCTTCCTGCGCCCCGGGAGGGGATCGGGGACGTGGTCAGCGGATAGACAGGTAAGCAGAAATAAACAGGAAAAGAAAGAGCAAGAAACCATGCATGTTTTAACCACAACGAAACTCTGCAAAACGCCTGGGAAGAAACCCTCCACTTAGCCTCGTGCCTCACGGCAGGTCTGGCCCCGGGGGCAACCCCGAGCCTGAGAGAGGCACAGGCCACTTCCAGGAGAAAGAAGAGGCGGGGAGAGGAGGGGAGCCCCCTCTGCAAGGGCTGCTTAC
This sequence comes from Chauna torquata, assembly GCA_013399475.1. Lineage (NCBI taxonomy): Eukaryota > Metazoa > Chordata > Aves > Anseriformes > Anhimidae > Chauna > Chauna torquata. Next base: position 22,363 of record VXAL01009429.1, on the reverse strand, counting down.
CTGCCCAGCACGTGCGCTGGGTGGACTGAAACGCTCCAATTCCTCCTACACCTTCCTCACGCCTGGTGTACGCGAGGTGCTGGCCTTTACTGAGGGGAGCGGGCTGGGGCACGCGGCGCAGGCAGGGGAGGGATGCTCGCGCGGCGGGGAACGAGCGGTCCCGGGGCTGCAAGGAAAGGCAGCGGCGGCAGCGCGGTGCCTTTTGTGCTAAATAAATTACCAGTTCCCTGTGATCTTTCTGACAAGTAAATTACTGGAGAAAATAACACTGATGGAAACACGACGACAAAAGCGCAGCAACTTAGCCCCCACCGAGGGGGAGCAATCCCCCAGAAAGCCGCTCCCTTTAAAAATACTTAAACATCAGGTTGGCCAAGCAGAAGTAGTTCTCAGGGCACTTCTTGCAATCTTTTCACAAAAGTCCTTCGTCAGCGCGGAGAGAAGGCCGGCTGCAGCCCGCAGGGGTGTGCGGAGGCTCAGGCCATCCCCTCCCGCCCCTGCTGGATGCTGGCACCCGACATCCAGGGGCAGCAGCACGGGCAGAGCGCAGCCTGGGAAGGGTTCACAGTGACCCCTTAGTGTGTTTGAATAGCAAACCCAAAAAATTGGCAATCTGTTGGGTGTTCTGTTTACGAATGGCGTGCACGTGCACGTGCGCGTGCGCATGCTGGGACGCATGGCCGGGCGGGATGCTCGATGCTGTCCTCCTGCTTGTCTAGGTGCCAAGTGGAGATTTTTGGAAATCTCCAGACCAAAGCCTATAGCGTTGCTCTTTCCCAACCACCAGCTTGCCTGTTTTCCCCTCTTGTCTCTGCATTTGATGTATTCACCGCTTAGAAACGTATCCAGCTTCCCCCGTTGTCCCTGGGGCAGCCAAGCTCCCCGCTGGATGCAGCTGCACTTTCTGCAGCGCTGCTCTGCTTTGAGCCCCTGACCATTGTCATGTAAATCCAGTGCCTCTGCTCCTAGTAAAGAGGATTAGAAAAAAATCCTGATTTCAATTTGTAAAGCTGCTCTTTTCTGGGGGGGCTCCACTTTTTTTTTTTTTTTTCTTTCCCAGAAAAGCAAGAACTTCTGTGGCCAAAGTCCCTCCAGAAACCTGAGCCAAGTGGCCTGGGCCTTTTGCGTTCGCCCTCCAGCAAGCTGGCTGGTGGCTCAGGACCACTCTCCATTCGACCTACTGTGGACGAAACGAATTGGAGAGGACAACTGAAAACATAAAACCTATCGTGCAACTTTTCCTGTCCATGCCAGAGCAGCAAGGGATGGCTTTTTACTTCACTGTTGACCCATGTATGTTCCTGCACCAGCCCCGTTTGCCTCACTGTGGCTCAGCAGGTGCCTGTGAACTCTGGCCATAAATAATTCCAGCTCCCTGGATAGCTGAAAAAAAACAAAACTAAAATGTGAATGAAATGCAACTGTGATGGATAACATCTCCTATAGACAGAGATAAAATATGAAATTGCCCCTAGAACTGAGGAGGTGTTGCTGCCATAAAGCCTGGGGTACTCGGGCTGCTGCGCTCCTGCCCGGGCGAGCTCTTGTCTGCTGACTTCCGAACCTGGCTTTGTCAGAAAGAAGCTCAGCCCCCCAAGATTTTAAAATCCTTATCCTTCCCACCATTTGCTGCTTACCCTTCCTGTTCACTCGTCATCCAAATTCAGCATTATTCACCTAAAGCCACGCTCCTGTGTAGCTGCACGTGGCAGATGATGTTAGGGCTGCTTGGCCGGGTCTCTCCAGCATCCTCCCACCCCACACGCGTGCACCGCGCAGCAGCCCCACTCTCCTTCCCCAGCTCTTTTCCCTTCCTCTCCTGGCCCTGGCCCTGGCCCTCTGCTGCTGCGGTTCTGCTTCTCCAGGCTGCCAAAGTCCTCCTCAGGCCTTCAGCTGCCTTCCCAGCTTTAAGTGCCGATTCCTTCATCTGCCCGTCCAGCCTTCCCGTCCCTTATCCCACACCTCGCCCTGCCCTCGCTGCCTCGGGGCAGCTTTCCCACTGCACAGCCCCTCGTCTTCCTGCTTCCCCCGTCGGAACCGCTGCTCCTCAAGCGCACGGCATCAGGGGACTCCAGGGCTTTGTACCGGTTCAGCCCCCAGCCATCTGCAGCCGGTGGGACTATTGCGAATCGCAGGACAGAAGGTGTACACTTCGTGATCTATAAAGTCAGAGCTGTGATTAGGAGTGGATATGTCCTGCAAAACATACAATGCACAAAATCAGGGATGAGCCCTGCAAATTTATTCTGAGATTTTCTTTTCCTCCATTTCTGTGATTAAATATACTTAGACAAAAAGATAGCGAGGTGGCTTGTAATACCCCCGCACGCTGGAAACGTGAACGTCTCGAAAACTCCTTGAAAAGGCTGGAAGTGATCCAGCAACGGAGCACAAAACTTCACGATCAAACCCACAGCAAGGATTCCCAAAAGCGACTGCTCGGTGCTGTAGCCATGGTGAGCAGTCTGAGAAACCAAAGTGTACTTGGGCGAGGGAAAAAGGTGGGAGAAGTCACTTAACAGAAGCGTTTCGGCTCACCCCTGCCCCGGGGACCGCTGCCCATCTCGAGGAGCGGCTGCAGGGTGTTTACATGCTGGTGGCTCGTGGCTGGCAGGGGAATGCTGGGGAGAGCTGCACGGACCGGGGACAAATCATCGGCACAGAGGATGGAAACACCGTGCGTGAGGAGCTGACGGACCCGAGCGATGAGCGGCGTGGGGATAGGATAAAATTAACAGCGTAGGAGTCCCGCGGGGGACGCGTCGAGGTGAGTAACAGCAATCTGCGGAGACGCTCGCTGTCTCCTTCCCTCTGGCCGCTGGGCAGCAAAGCCCCTCGTGACCCCGCACACCTCCCCGCCTGCCCTCGGGGTGCAGGCCGGGCACGGGGCAGCGCCGGGGTGCTGCACGCGGGGAAAGGGCCACGGGGAGCGATGCCGACCTTCAGCGCTGGGACTAAAAAAAAAAAAAAAAAAGAAACCAACCCAACCCATTACCATGATCATTGTAGCATGAAACACAAAACCTTCCTCCCTGAGCAACACAAAGCTGTGTGTAGCACACCAGAGTAATTAATAAAATGAAAGCCCCCTTTCTTGCAGATGGATATGTGGGGAATAAAGGAGCTACACTGCGCTGGGCTGTCATGCATCGCATGCTACATCTGTTATGGAAATCAGTGGTAGTGGGGCCTTTTGTTCAGGCTAAAGCCCTCCCAACAGGGATTTGGCTGAAGTAGATTTTCTTGTTATTAAACATGATTTCGAGCTAGTTGAGAGCAGATGCTCCCGCAGCATTTGGAACTAATAACCAGCCTTCAAGTGTGCAGCATCCCTTAAAAGTCTGGGATCGCCTGAAAGAACGATTCCAGCCTGGAGATAATGCGCTGCCCTGGGTCCCTGCTTTGCACATGAATGCTGCTGACACCAGATGAGCCTCCTGGCTCCCCGCCGCCCCCAGCCCCTGCACACACTCACACACACACACACACACACACACTCACACTGCTCCCCCGGAACACAAAGCCCTCCTGGGCTCGGCACTGCACCAAAGCCACCGCAGCCCCAAATCTGCACCAAATCCCCTCCCCGCAGCCGCTCTGCTCGAGCCTCCTCCGGCCGAGCCTCGCGGTAAGCAGGCAAGGAGCAGGCCAGCTCTTTGCTCCCGCACGTGCCCAAGCCCCTGGAATTACGATGTAAGCGCACAAGGGAGGGACGAAGAGCACCAGCCCTGGCCAGGACCAGCGGTTTCAGCCGCGTTGCCCCACATCTACGCGGAGAAGCGCGTCCTCTGTTTGCGCATCCCTGTGCGTCCGCAGAGGGAGAGGATGAGCTCAGGCTCATGGGGGTGGGCAAAGCAGCAGCGGAGCTATCACAGAGCGGGTGTTTCTAAAGGAGAGCGTTTCTCATAGCTCACACCCTCCACAAAAACAGGAGCAGCAACAGCCCCCCGAAGGGGAGGAAGGGGGCCGGTGCCCACGCTGGCGATGGGAGGTGTGCTTCCCTCCAGCCCTCGGCAATGCCGCCCGAGCAGCTGCTGGAGGACATTTCCCTAAACGCTGGGCATGCTACGGAATAAATGACTCACCGCCTGGTTTAGGGAAAGTCTTGAATCTAATTTGGAGCAACTGTAATCAGGACACAGTTAGTGGCTCTGCTTTGAGCAGCTTGGAAGTGGCAGAGCACCCTACAACTCCAAGTCCTTCCCTAGCTCTGGGAGGTCCATTTTTGGGGCTGAAAACAGCTTCCATCACTGCAAATTGCTTTTGTGCCCCTCTGCCCCTACCAGACAGGTTTGGCAGCTCGGTGCAATTAGCACCTCTAATATAATAGGCGGTCTTCTAATGACCGGAGCACATCTGCAGGGCCCCGCACTCAGGCAGCAGCAGGAGAGGTCTGGGGCTTGGCTGCAGCTCCGCTCCGCCAGGTGCCCATCGGAGGGGCTTGGCCTGGCCGCCAGCTGCCCTGCGTACGTACAACGCGACGCGAGCCCTACCGCTCGGCCCCGGCAGCTCGCTGCCCAGCAGCAGGCGTTTGGGCAGGCACGGCCACCAGCGGCACAGCGGTGCTGCCGCGCAGGCTGGCAGCGCATCGGGCACGAGTCACGGGCTTCTGCAGCAAACTCTCGCCGACTCCAACAGCGGTTTGCAAGAGAAAGTGGTTTATCAGCTTTCGGAGAGGTTTGCAGAATGCGCGCCGTGGTACGTGCAACGGTAGAAGAAGAGCTGGGGCGGCCAGGATTAATGCTTTTGCAGCGTGTGAATCGGTGGGCTACAAAACTACTTCCCATTTGACGGCCGTGGGAGTGCTTCCTTTTTCACAGCTCCCTTTTAAAATTGGATGAAATCTTTTCTTCTCAGATCGCTTCTCATCCGTAATCCTCCAAACTAATTTAGAGAGGATAAAAAAAGAGACACTTGGCAGAACATTTCTCCTCGATGCTGAGCAACTCCAGCCTTTGCTGGCTCTTGTGCAAGCCCATGGGGACGGGAACCCGGCCCCGAGCTGCCCCTTGCAGGTCGTAAGGGCCGCCCGGGGAAGCTGCAGGAGCCGATCTGCCTGCAGGAAGGGACAGGAGTCGCTTCAGCTTCTAACACGTTGCAGACGTGCTCTGGCACTCGAGGGTCGCAGCTCCGGGGATGCGGCGTGGCTAATGGGGAAAAAGGCTAATATCTTCTTTTACAAGAAAGGAGCTTGGTAGGAAGAAGCCCAATGAGCCGAGAATTTGTAATTATTTGCTTTTAAGCAAATAATCCCTCCCTTCGGAGAGCCAGCACTGGTACATGAGGATTAAGACAACAAAATGCCACACTGACAACATCAAACTATTAATTAGCCAGGCTCTTCTCCTTTCTCACTGCAGGTCGGCTGCAAGAAGCATTCCGAGGGACAAGGAAGGAGCTCGGTCCCTTCCTCGGGCTCTCCTCCCTCCCTGCTGGGGAGGCCCCAAACTGCGCCCGCCTGCCAGGGACGCGGCACCGCAGAGCTGGGTGCGCAGAGCCCCTCGCCCACGGGCAGGTATCCGGATAGGCGGCGGTACCCATAAATGCCCAAACAGCATAACTCGGGCATTTTAAGCATCTCAGTGAGGAACTCGGGGCAGCTTTGCTTTTGTTGACCGCTTTCTTCCTGCTGCGCTGGCACCCCGCCGGCCACTGCCTCCTTGCTTGGAAGGATTGTGCTCGAGGATATTCCACCAACGCCACGTAGCTGAACTGCATGCCCTCGGTGAGGGGGGGATTTCAGCCCTGCCGAAGCTCAGTGCCAGTTCTACTCCGGCGTCACAGCTTTCCCCACCGCGCTCCGGAGTGCTGCTCTCCCGCGGATGCCCGGGTGTTTTCTGCAGGGGACGGGTTCTAGTAACACACCCCAATTACTGGAAGTGATTGCACAACCCAGTTGCGCAATACAAAAAAAATAACACGCTAAAGTTAAACGTTTTTGGTTTTTTTTTTTTTTTGGAAACAGATTGAGGCATGGCAATCTGCCAAATTTATTTTCCAGGGATCAAATGGTACTTGAGAGAAACATCTGACCAAACCGCAGCCTGCACACGAGAGCACTTGCGATCCAGCACCGCGCTCGCGCAGCCACGGTGCCGAGGAGGTGAAAGCCCTACAAACGCCGCGCCTCGGAAAGCAAACCAAGCCGTGCTGGTTCAGCCGAGGATGTCGCCTCAGTGCAGGCTTTCGCCACAGCCACCTGGTCTTAGAGAAGTGGACCTCCCTTCTTTCCTCTGGCTCGGAGGTTCCAAACGCCACCAGCCAAAGCCAGCAAGAAATGCTGCACGCGAACAACAGAGTGGCAACTCCGGTCTAAAGGAAACGGTAAAACGAGCAGCAATAACAAAAAAAGTTGGACTCTTCGGTGAGAACTCCTGCTCCACAGCTGGGAAAAAAAGATTATTTCTAATCACATGATGAGGAAACTTTCTGTTCCAAAGACACACAGCTTATGCCCAAGAACTGGCTGAACAGCTCCGGGATTTACTAACGCTCGCTTCCCAGATGTGCTGGAACACAGCTAGCAGCTGTGAGAGAACAGCCAACATTCGTGTTTATTTTTTTAATGCGAAAAGGGAAACGTAACTCAAGACGCCTTCTTCCATCCATCCAGAGCAAAATAAAGAAGGAATGAGTGAGTGGAATTAAAAAAGGGTAACAATCATCCGGTGGTCGACTAATGATCCAAGTGATTTAACTGCTAACGGATCGCTTCTGTCGGGGTGTAAGTACAGTGCAGCAGCACCTTTAACAGCACCACTCGGCCTGTGACCACGCAGCATCGGGGTGTGCAGTCGGAGCCACACGAAACCAAGACTGCATGCGTTAAAGAGAACGAAAAATCAGCTAAACTTCGATGGCTCTCAGAAGCAAAACCTGGCACTGGCATCCTCGCCAGGAAGGCATGTTTCTAGCGAGGCTTCAGAGAGGTCTTAGTCCTAACCCACGCGACCTTACCAAGACCCAAAAACGCTTGATCAGGGGACTACAAAGAAACAGCAGGATCTACAAAACCTGGGAGAGGGGCAAGTTGCAAAGAACATGCACCGTGATCTGCTCTAGCAAGTGCCAGCAAAACCCAGCTGTGTCACAGCCCGACGTCAGGAAGACAAGCAGGGAGCACCTGGGGGAGCTGGCCCTTGCCCAAGAGCACACCCAAGGCGACACACTGGCTGCAAAGCAGCCCTGGCCGCGATGCAGGGCCGCAGCGAAACCTAGGGCTTCTGAACACAGAGGAGAAACGGGGAGAAGGAGGAGAGGAGAACACGACTAGGAGAAAGGTGGCATGGCCTAACTACTGCTCTAGGGCTCCTAACTCCAACAACGGTGCCGAAAGGCTGGAAAGAGCGCCGAGGCACGCAGTGAAGTATGATTTGGAAAACATCCTTTATAGCTCGAGATTCAAAGTCATTGCTGGAGCCCATCTGTTTGGTTTAACGAAGGGAGGACCTACTGCTAGACTAAAGACCTACAAAGCATCCTTAAATTTCCTAACCAAGAACACACTCTGACACGCAGGTACCCAGCCGGAAGACGAGAGGCTGAGCGAGAAACGCAGACTGCAAGGACGATGCAGCCTCCCGAGGCGTGCTCGAGCCCGGCTGCGCGCTGCCACCAGCGCTGCCCCGGCCGAGCTGGGGAGGGGCCGGCGCTCCACAGACAAACCGCGGAAAGACCGCTCCACCGGGCAGCGACAGCCAGCCATGTCTTGCCAGCGAGGGACGCCTTCTTGCACAGCAAATCACTCACTCAACTGCAGCAAACCGAGGGAACAAAAACCGTTGCGATTATCATCGGGAAAAGGGTATGGGGTCAGCACAGGACGGCTACAAGCATTAGTGAGATGCTGGGACTCCTGCGTGACTTCAGGGACATGGAGCGAGCACGCATGCTTCACTAGACCCAAAAGTGAGAAACTGAAGAGCTCCCTTGCCTTGAGAAAACTCAAAGGCAGAGAGGACAGCCCTGCCTGCACTCAGCACTGCATCCTCCATGTCCAAAAGGTAGCACAAATACCTAGCAGAGCTGCTGTGTTGGGACCGCACTTCCAGGAGTCACAGCAACCGCGATGCCCTAACCAGAAAATGGGCTGTGCCTGCTGTTAGGAGAGCCTGCCGCTGCTTAACTCACAGACAGCGCTGAAGAATGGCTCCTAGAACAACCTCAGAGTATGAAAGCTTTGAAAGAGAAGCATTCGATGCTTTGGAGGCCAAAGCAAACCACGCTCCACTTGTTTGCTGCCTGCCTCTGATTTTTTGGGAAATGCAACTCAAATAATCCATTCTACATGCTTAAACTCCAAAAAACCCAAAAGGCTGTTCCGAGTGTCAGTCATTGACTTCGATTCAAATCCCATGCCAATTCCAAGCTATGGCTGGCCTGCAGCTCAGTACAATTACGTCTACAAGGCACCCACAAGTATTAATGAACTAACACACAAAGGCCATTTCTGCTACAAGTCAATTACTTTTTTTTTAATTCAAAGAAAAGAATGGTATTTTAATAAATACTGCAGAAACATTAACCAAACATACAAAGTGACTTCAACAATTAAAAAAAGTAATGAATGTCCTGTTTTATAACAGTTATAACTTATTTTTTTCCACAATATTTAAATACAGAAAGCACTTACCAGCTATTTTGTAATACTGCCCTAAGCGCACTGTTGCATTGGTCAAAAGCTTATTATGGTGGTAAAAATGTCATTCTGTGTGAGAAATAATTGGAATGGATTTTTTTTTTTTTAATCAGATGAAAAAAGTGCCAGGAACACGGAGTTGAGTTTTAATTATGGTAATCCTTTACCTTTGCAGAAGTGAACGTGGACACAGCTTTAACACTTCAAAAACGAAGCATCATCCTTGGAAACAAAATGCTTGTTCTCAACAAGCTACAGCCACACTGGTTAGAGCTTACAGTATCCTCCTTTTGAGAGAAGCTATGAAGTTAAGACGGTCAGTAAACTGTTGCAAACAATTTTAAAGGCCGGTATATTTAATGTAACAATAGTAATCAGCAAGCACAAAAAGAACTTAACCAGTTCACTGATGTAACAGTTAATGATTGCTGTCTGGATATGTATATATTAGTCTGAAGGACTAAACATAGTATCCAGTTCCCACTGGGGACCCCTTAAGGCGTCACAGTTCTTCAGACTCCATTTCCTCACAGTACTGGCCACAAGCAAATGAAGTCTGCAGTGAGAGGGCTGCCCCAGGTAACTGTATGCAAGTGTCTAAGAAAAGATAATTTGGCTCTGCTGGCTCATTCGCTGACTCCTGGGTTTTTACAAACATAGTTGCAGAGAACCATATCACAGAACAGCACTTCTCCATAGCATTTACAGAGGACTAGACCTTGGTTCCCAGTCCGGAACCAAGCTCTGGGCTTGGTTCACTGGGCTCTTCAACTCCTAAGAGAAGCAGAGGAGTCTCAGGGCTTCCCCAGATGGGCAGTAAGGCTTAACAAACTATATGTTTTTTTTAAAACTAAGGATCATTTGTCACCATAGCTCTTAGCACCTTTCACTCGATTTTATAGCTGAACCTACAGTGAAATACCCATACAGTACATCAGAACTTGAGATCACTTCCACTTTAAATTACAATCACAAAGAGGAACAGAATGTCAGAGTGTTGTAACAGGCAGGTAGTTTGCCCCCACACCCTGACTTGATCCATTTAATTCCTGCTGCATCAGGGCACCTATAACACTGCAAAACCTCAAACAGTCATCTTCACTACCAACTGATCAAGTTTAGATCGTGTTGCCATCTCAGGAAGGCAAAACTCCATACTTCTCAGGTACAGCATTTTCCTCCAGGTGACGTATACGCCTTGGTATACTCTCCATTTTAACGATGAGCTACTGAAAAATTAGATCATATCCTTTGGAAAACCAACTACAAGGTCACAGGGATAGTTCCTTAAACAGGGCATATTAATAATGTCGTCTTTAAAAAAAGATGAAAGTATTATTTTAATGAAATTGAAGTGGTAGCATCCAGGAGCAGAGCATCAATAAAAGAAACAAGCACTGTCAATGACATCTCTCTTCTCTGCAGTGTTTTTTTCCCCATTCACCCTCTTTTCTCAGCACATTCAAATGTTCTCCTTTTTTGGCATTTTCTTTCACATATCATTTCCTGATGCCACCTCATTTAGAGCCATTTCTTCTCCCTGCTTGGTGTACATGCTCAGTTCTTAATTACAGTCTCACACAACAGGTGAAGAGTCTCCTTTAAAGCACTGGCATAAGCACCCATTAAATACCATGTGGCTGTGTACTTCATTGAGCATCCACCTCTCCCAAACGCTCTCTTCCTCCTGCTCAAGGAAATCGAGGTACTTCACATCACCGTGCAACTCTTTGCTTTGTCCTTTCGCAAGTCTGTAGCCACTGTAGAAAGTTCTGGCCTGCCAGGCATGTGTGAAATTCGCTTTGTTGCCCTCTGCGATTTGTTTCGTTTAACATTTTTATTTGTTTTATTCACACACGCCAAGGTGGCAACATGAAAAATGTCTCTGACACTGTTTTCTGACTGTAAGGCTGAGCATTCAATATATGTAGCTGCTCCAATCTGTTTGGCCATATTTGCACCCTAAGGGAAAAAAGAACATGCAATCAATACAAAGTTTCCAGAGAGCCAAAGCAAACCATACAATTATTCTTCAGCACTGTTTTCCATGCACAATGTTTTGTGAAAACCAAAGCTAAAGCTCAAGTATGACAGCCAGCAGCTAATTTTGCAAAATAAACAGAGCTTTGGTTCCAAGATGCATTCAAGCATTCTCTCAGACACAAATATAATTTGAGATAGAGACGATAAACTCACTCAGTGACCTGCAAACAAGCACAGAAACCCAGAAAAGTACCAGTAGGACCTATTTAGCAATTTCACCCTTACACTGTACATGCATGCGAATCACTTGCTCACTGAAAAAGGTGTGGACCTGGCAGCTTCAAGATTTAAGCCTGCTGTCTCCAGACAGAAAATGTGTTCTGACTCCTTTACAGGCTAGGCAACACGTCCCTGTCCTGGAGCAGAGCATTCCTGGGAAGCCCTTGTTACACTTCTACTAGGGGGCAAAGTTTACGGGGAGAAGAACTGTGGGTTTCTGGGTCATGGGGAAAAGTTAGATCAACTTGCAGCTAGGGAAGGGACAAAAAAAAAAGGACATCAGTGGCTATGCAAGCCCTTCTTTTGCAATTTTAAGTGCATTAGAAGTCAAGGCAGGGATATTTGTTCTAGCAGCACAAGAAAAACAATAAGCAAGTCCAGCAGATGCCAATACCCCAATATCCTGTTGTGCATTTTGCTACAGGAAGACAATACAGCATTGTGCGAAAAAATGGAATTGCTTTAACAGAATTTTACTTCTGAGGGACAAATCTTCCCAGTAAGTTACTACATCCAACCACACCCTTCATGTGTCACTCCTCATGTACCCACAGGCCTGACACAGGCAAGCAGGACACAAGTCAGTCCAACCCCTCCTCTTTGCTCCCAGGTGTAACAGCCAGCCTGATGGCACTGATCCATACAGACCCACATCTTCTTTGTGTTATTTGCCTTGCAGTGATGCAGTCATTTTCTTATCAGCTTTAAGTGGGATTGGCTGATAAAGGACTGTTAGTTTGTAGGACTAAACCCTCCCCACTGTTAAACAGCTCCACTCCTACTCAGCTAAACCTATCAGTTCCTCAAAACATGTTTGCTCAGGTGTAGCTGACTGGAAATTGGCTAGGATACTGGAGACAATGTCACCACCAGCTGAATTTATCCTCCAAACACTTCCTTATGAAGCTAAGAGGAATGGGGAAAACCCCACTAAGCTCTCTGATCCCATGTCGGCTTAGCAAGGCAGGGAATCTAAAAATAAGTTGTGTATCTTCACCCCCGAGGACTTGATCCTTCCCCAGAACTAGCACAGGAGAACACCGGGTCGCTTCAGGCCACCACTGTGCTTCAGCAGCCACAGGACACACAACCACAGCACCGGCTATGCTTTCCTTCTGCGTAACCTGCAGATGAAGTTGTGTGAGATTGCTGAAGTAGGGGCTTCACTGTATGATGAAGAATTTTCTCTTTGGCTGTTAAGTAACAGCTTATGACTTTGCCATTCCTAAGGAGTTGTCACATCAGAAGAGATGCAAATCTTCAACTCCAGGTGACAAAATCCAGTTGTCAGTAGATTTTCGATCACTACCTCTGAAAAAGGGTCAGACTTGATCATTTTACTGAAGAACTGCAAAAAAAATTCTTCAAAATATATTATCTTGTATATGTCACAAGCAACAGACAGTATTTCCTTTTAAGTTTCTAATATTCAAAGAAAAATAGTATGGAAAATTGCAGCTCCAAGGCTGAACAATATGAATACATACAAATGCACAAGCGGTGTTTTTTAACCGAGATATCTTCAACAATCAGGACTTAAGGACACTTCTGAATTCTTTCACATCAGGGTAAAAAAAACTGGCATTTAGTTTTGCTTAAAATTGTTTGAAATGGTGAGATGTTTGCTGAGTGAAGCATAGAAAAGACACCATAACCAGCATAAGCTATCACAATACAACACCCCATGTTGTATTTTAATTAAGATATTCAGTTCATGGCATCTCTGCATTTTCAAATTTAAACGTACTGTAGGACGCTGCACTGTTAGTAATTGCATACTAGGAACTGTTGGTCTGGAAAACCTGAGGTTTTGGGTAAGACACCAAAACCTGTTTCACAGTATAGGATATGCACATCAGCTAGAACTGCCTATGCAGGTAACATTTTCACTCTTACACCCTGCAAGGTATATCTGAAACCACCACTGATTCAGCTGCAATGCACTATATCCGTGTGAGTAACAAGGGGAAGTTTATCTTAGATCCTTAGTCTCCCCTCCCTGTCTGCCTCCTGTTCTCCTATGGCCTGATTCCTTTCACCTCAGTGTCTCTATCCCACGACCGGCTCCAACCTTCTCCCTTCCCAGCAACAGAGAAGTGCTGCCCAGGATTAAGATGCTTTCTGTATTTGCTGCCACCTCCACAGGGAGCTACAAAGTGTTTCCAAGCAATGGGATTTTAAAGGGGTTCAGATTACCTGGTACACTTGTCCCAGTATGACATTCAACTCAAGCCTGAAGACAATTTTATCACCAGTAAATGAACATGACGTGCCACACCTCTCAGTTACTGTTTCGGCCTCTGCAGGCATGGAGAAGTGATAAGCTTATTTTCAATTCACCTACAAGGCTCCTCGCAACCAACAAGGCCACAATCTTATGACGCTTTGCAGGACTGCATGATTTGCTGCTGCATCCACTGTATAGGTAGGCTTTGCCTTTAACCAGTTTTCAAATTTACCTCCACTGCTGGAGTACCTGCATCTGCCTCCTGCACTCATCAACAAGGAGGGAGAATTTGTTCATAAAGATGGCTACACTGACACAAAACAGCCTTACCCTCCACCCCTAAGTACAAAGAAGGACATGCCACATACCTGGTCATAGGACACGGGCGTCTGCCTGTGATTGGAAAGTTCTACTAGTGTGCTTACATCTGTGCGCAGATCCGACTTGCAACCAACCAAAAGCATTTTGGTGTTTGGACAAAACTCCTGGATTTCACCTTTCCACTGCAAAATTTTAGCTTGTTGTTACATTGGGGTACTTGAATGTTTAAATCCAAAGAAGCAATGGATACAAGATGAAGTTTAATAAGTCATGACATTTTATGTGGAAATATTCTTACATAATAGTTGCATTTACCTTCCAGCTAATTTCTGAAGGCATTAGTTCCAGCATTATCTGGTCAAGGATAAAATCTTACAACCTCCTACACTCCTTAATTCCTCTGACTTAGTAATCAAGAAAGAACAAATCGAGATTGTTTACCTAGATGAATAAAGGTTTGCAGACCCATCGCTCCTCGCAGGCAGTAAGCAGCTAGCCATAGCCGCTTACAGACAGGAACCAAAGAAAGCTGGTGTCACCACATTCAATGGTTCCTCAGGACTGAGCTAGGGGCACAGCCTGTGTGACCACAAAGTACGTGTTGCTATATATTGGCTCATGGCTACATCTTAAAACTACACAAATCCTTCCAGGGTCCAGTAAGGAAGTTCTTCAAACAAGATGTAACATGTTTTGTTTTCTTGCCCACCCACCCCCATACATGGTTACTTTGTAAATACAGAAAAGCCAACAATTCTGCAGCCCAATCTGAACAGATCATACAACCCCTAAAATTTAATATAATTTGGGTTTAAAAGCATGTTAACAAAAATCTCGTCCAGAATTAAGCAACAGTACAGTAACCAATAGTAACAGTGACAGAAAAAGACAGTTCTAGATGCTTGTTGGCATACTAAGTAGAGAATAGTCTGAACTATCTTCTGTAGATTATTCAGAGCATTGCATGCTACTCTATTCCCAGTGAAACAAGAATCACTGGCCCCGGATGCAGAATAAAAGAAACTTCAGATCATTTAGCCTTAAAGACAACACCGCAAAATTTGAGATATGCCCAGTGACCAAGGGGAGGACCAGGACCACCTTGTGAACACAGAGCTCAAACTCTTAAACCAAAGTGTTTTAACTCATGGGAAGTCAGGCTCTGAATCCTGGATCACTGAGCTTCTGAAAGTTTGGTGCAGAATTCCATTTCTGCACTATTGTTAGGTTTTCTGGTGTCTTCCAGAGGCATTTGTCACTAGCTCCTTCTAGCTTAAGACTGAGGAATTACGTAAAGCCATGGCATAAACCCAAGCACTCTACAGATGCATTTTTGCTGTCTCTGCAACACAGCAAAGTTTCTCAGTCCCGTTTGTTATACGAATGTGATGTCAGAATTTCTTGCTGCACCCAATGCCACCCTAAAAAATTCATTGTTGTCTAAGGGCTGAGGAATGAGAATCTACCTCACCCCTGAGCTTCCATTAGACAGTTTTTATTTTTAGTTAACGTTCATCCCTTTCAAATCAATGATTTCAAATTCTAGCAGTGCAGAGCAGTCTGGTCTTCTTTCCATTAAAAGAAAGAAACCTGAAGTTTCCAACATAGGAAACAGCACCACTCTTCAGAGATTTAGAGACAAGCTAATTATAAACAGTTTTCTCCTCAAATGTTTCTTAAACACTTGCCTTTTTTAGCACACTGTCAAGAGTTTCTGGCCGACTAATGTCAAAGCAGATCAAGACGGCATCGGAGTCTGGGTAAGAAAGCGGACGGACATTGTCATAATAAGGAGACCCTGCAGGGAAACAAAAAACATTTATCAGTTTGTTTTTCACTTCCTGCAGTCAAACCTACTCAGAAAGTTTAGAAAGGTTTTCAGCAAAGCTCTTTAATACCACCTAGCTACCATCTGTTCCTCAAAAACATTCTGTATTCCCAAAACACTAGATTTAGTTGCTCAGTTCCCCCCTTCCTTTTGCTTTTCACCTACAAAAGCAACAGCTCTCACAAGTAGTTAAAGGGACAGCACATTAGTGATTCTTCTCCCACTGAAAGCTTGTGATGCCCCTGATAGAGGAAAAGGAAATCGGGTCAGCCCAAGTTTAAGTTCCAGCACTCATCTGCAGGAATTTGACTTTGAGAAAACACTTTAAAACGTTTCTTTAAAAG
Organism: Chauna torquata; assembly: GCA_013399475.1. Classification (NCBI taxonomy): domain Eukaryota; kingdom Metazoa; phylum Chordata; class Aves; order Anseriformes; family Anhimidae; genus Chauna; species Chauna torquata. Next base: position 6,743 of record VXAL01009429.1, on the reverse strand, counting down.
AGATTTTCCGTAGTTGCATTTTCACATAAAAATCAGTAATGTTGAAATCAGTTTTGAATATTCAATTTAGAACAATGTTCCAAGTGCAAAAAGCATCTTTATGTCATGGATATTAGCAATTTTTAGAAAAAACTCCTGCTTAGAATTAAAGCAGTTGTTCCAGTACCGCAACAGGAAAGAATGAGAATCCTGTAGGCAGACAAGTTAGCTGTCACAAAGTTGCACTAATTTGTAAGCCAATATACTTGCAGTAAACATTTATGTACAGCCCATAAAAGAAATTTTGATCAATGAGATCAAAAGCTAACCTAGTCATCTGATGGAGCAGAAATAGGTCCAGTGTCGCATGTTATGCAGGTTTTACTTTGAGCGCTGCTTAGGGAAATGCTGGGTTTCTTTAAGACTTTTCATGATACGCAGTTACAATTGCATCTGCAGTTAGAAACTGTGTTTTTAGCATCTGTTGAACCTGGGAGTACATCTGGGGAAAAACTTCCCTTTTTCTAGAAAGTTCCATTTGCTCAGCCACCGCTTGGTTCGGCCCTAACTCTGCTGAAGTTTTATTTATGGAGCAGAATGCATTTCTGATTTACAAGGGTACTTAAATGGTTAAGTGGTCAAACAGGATCAGGGCTTGGGCTTTAAAATGCATGCCTGTAACTTAAAATGCACTTAGTCACGTGTTCTCATTCAGGTATTTTTGTCACAACCCAAAATACAGCATAGAACGTATGTAACAATACAGCTTTCAAGGGAGCAGGCATGACTCCTGGGGTTACCAGCTAGTTATATGACCAATTTTCAAACCATCTAGAACTAATTGTCCATCAGGTCTCAGAGGCTGAACAGACTATTAACTGGATTAGAGAAATTCCTCAAGTTTTTAACTGACAGACAGCTCATGCTGTTGCACAGAGCAGCGCGGGGAATGGTGTGAACGTATCACAGATGACTTCAGTTGGACAGCTTATACTAGAAGGAAGGAGTCAAGAATCCCAGGAATGCTGTTTTTGAAATGAAGAGTAACACATGGGGAATGAAGCATTACCAAACTAGGTAGCAGAAGGTAATTTGTTGAACAAGACTTATTTTATTCAAATACTCATCTTCATAAATGATGTCAATCTAACAAAGAGGCAGCTGTCAAAAACCACTAAAAAAAACCAGCTAGCTGTCTTCAGCAGCAAACGACGTGTCAGAAGGAAATCTAAGCTGAGCTGACCAGATAAGTTCTCACGGAGCGGAGCCCTGCTTGCAGGACTATCAAGCATTCCCCCCCAGCTACCTCCAGCGCTGCTATTACAGTGCCTCACGCCAGGGCCCCAGGGCCAAGTGACTAGCCCTGGGCAAACAAACCGCAGAGTGCCGTGCCCACCAGCTAGCCACCCACACGGCTCCGCAGCTTCCAGCTGGCCAAAGGGCAAAGCCCTCCGCAGCCAGCAGCCTGCGCAGGCTGGGGTGGGAACCGCGCTTCCCTGCGGAGCCCAGGCAAGTAAGGGCAGGAGGAGCTCCCCGTCTTTGTCTTATGATCGTTAACGCCTGGCCAAATGGTTGCTGGAGTCTCAAAAAAGCCTCACCCAGAAACTAATTCCTGAGACACATACCTAACTTCTCACTCACCAGCCTTCAAGGACACGACGCACCATATATGTCCACCAGCACGCATTCGTGTACACACAGCCACCACCTTCAGACCAGAGATTCCTTTCACTGGGTCAGCTGTAGCTGTGTTTGTATGAGATGAGGGTTTTTCTTCTCAGGTTTTCCTTCTGAACCTCTCATATTAAAGATGCTGAACTGGAGTAAGTGTACTTTTATAGGCAGTCCTTCTGTTCAGATGCAAGCCAGGAGTATTTGACACATTCTTTTCCTCGGGGTAGTGTGCGGCAGAACAAACTGGAATCATTTAAAGTACTCGCGCTACAGGACCAATAAAAGAAGCTTCCTGGTCTCATTCGACAGCAATAATTGAACGCTTGTTATTGCGCAAATAAAGAGCAGCTCTGGTCCTCGCTGTGCAAGGCTATTCAATCTGGCATTTCATCATTTCACTCAAACCCTCAGAACCGAGGAATCTCAGGAATGAGACTCAAGTCTGAACAGACAACTTGAACACAGCCCAGTAAGGCTGTTCAGTCTTTTTCAAGTTAGTCTGCAGATTTGAAACAATGCCAACCCTAGAAAACAGAAGGAGAACGCAAGGCTACAGCTATGGTATTCGTGAAAAAATAAGCCTACTTGCATTTGTGATTCTGTTCTTGCAAAGTAAAACACTTGTCAAGGACAACCTGAATGATTTATCAGTTTTATCAAGGAATCGCTGATAATGCTGTAGTTATCTTGTTTTGTGGTGAAAGTATATTCCAGCTGCAATCCCCGATTTTATCTGTTTGGCAGCTTAAATAATTTATGCCAAAGTAATTTACACAATAAGAATGCTCTCCTTTTCAAATCTTATGCTTCATGCAAAGTACAGCGTAAGTTCAGCTGTTCAAGTGAGCCAAAAGCCCCTCCCAAGCAGTATGCTTGGCTTTAGCCTACAGAAGACACCAAAGCTTAGGCTTAGACGTTGCTATGTTAATAAATGACAAAATTATTCACATCATTAGAAATTAAAGCACGCTTTTTTTCCCTGACGACTTAGTGCTACCCTAAGACGCTAGACCACGGAGAGCTGAAGCCCTGTCGGCCCCAGCTGCAGACAAGGTGGCTGAGCCCCGCGTCCGCCTGAAGAGCCGAACCCCCTGCCTTGCACCCGGGGCATAATGAGGGGTGCTCGGTAACGGGCGGTATTGGCTCTTCGTGCACCATCAGGCGTTCCTCTTTGTTGCCTTTTGGACTCCAGTCAACTGAAAGAACAACAGATGAACAGCAGCATTCTCACTCCCAAATCCTCAGGCTTACTAATCATCAGCTGAATAGAAAATACATCCAACACCGCAGCAGCAGCTCCAAGAAGCTGCTCCACTGCTGATGGCTTTCCTCCTTCCCAATTCACCTTGGCCATTTTGGGGAAAATAAAGGTGTCCTCTCCGAACACACAAATATCACAACATTCATAGCATTGTGTCTGCATTTCTGAACCTCAAACAGAAAACAGGACTTTCGGTCCAGTTACCAGTTCCATTTTTTCCCCCCTGTAAAGGGGAAAAAACTATCAAGACTAGTTACTGCTACACTGTCATGAAAGAAAATCACACGGCTCAGCACAGCAAACTTGTAAGTAAACTGTAAGGCACAGAGAAATCTGACATTTCCTTTACACTGCTTACTGCAAGAGAACTCAGGGAAATAGGAACTGTAATTGCTGGATGTTTCAGATACCTTCTGAAAGATACTTCAGCAGAAAACTTCATAATATTAAATTTTTATACAGACACTGAATACATTGTGCACATTTACATCACAGTGAAGCAAATTTGATTTAAAGCTCTAAGGCCCTTCTGGTTTTAATTATACGCTAATCCCCAGCAGTGCACAAGTATTTCTGGCCCTGTTGAGAATTATTTTATTAGAGTGTCCAGTACAGTTTCCACAGTTCAATAAAAAAGAAACTAAAATACGTTGCTGGAGAGGCAGACATGTATACCTAATAAACAGTATGTGATTTCTGTGCCACAGCTGCTGTTGTACTAGAAAGAAAAATGACTATCAAAGTAGTTGCTTTTAATAGAAGAAGGCAAAACCTCAGTAAACGCACACTGACCCTGACCCATGCGTATGTTGGATGAAGACGTCTAATACACAAGCATTCTTCATAGTGTCCACAAGATTACACGATGAAGCTTTAGCCCAAAGAAACTTCTCTCAAATACTGTACCTAGCAAAATAAGCGTACGGCTGCCAAACAGCCCAAGACTGCCACACTGCATTACCACAGAATGGAATAATTTACGATGTAGTTTATTGCAACCAGACATTCCTGCTTTGAAAAAAAGGGTTGGTAGTCCAAAAACCAACTGAAATTCAAGTTGGCAAGTGTTTTCCTTAATGCTGTGGCTAATTTAAATCCTTATAATGACTTGCAGAACTAGACAGTACCAGAAAATATTTGAATAATGAACCTTCCCATTCCACTATTACACTTGCAAGAGTTTTGTCCCAAATTTCTATGGACATACCCAAGATTATAACAAACTTGCCAATAAATCCACAGCTAGCTTTGAAAGTTCAACTGTGCCATACCCTACATTTTGCATTTAAGATTCCTCTAGTAATAAGGCACATTATTATATAAGGGATTATTTCATAGGTAAACCAAAACCCATGACAGTTGGGCCTGTTTTTACTCTTACACGAGGCTTTTAATCACTGTCTACAGGTTTTTTCATTTTCTCAGTGAGCAAAAAATGCTCAGAGTAGCAGTAACTTCCTTTCAAAGTATTCAGTGGGAAAACTGGCGCTACTCTTACGGTATGGACTAATTTGTGAGGTAGCCTGAGGCATGCTCCCAGCTAGGAAACAGCTGGAGAGTAAAAAATGGATACTAAATACTGATAAAGTCATCTTGAAATATCTGCAGTATATTGCATTCAAGCCTAACATCCGTTTTTTACCCTCCCCTCCCCAAGAAACAGAAAACCCCCACGACTTGGGCCATTATCTCCCCAGCCCCATGCTGCAATGCACATTATCTTCCATTAGTATTTGGCAGCTACAAGTCATATTTTGAAGTTAACTAGATCTAGTCCTGCTTTAAAAGTCATTAAGGTGTTTACCGTAATTCAGCAGAGGACTAGGACAAAGACTTGTAAAGAATTAAATTACCAAGAATTTAAGAATGCTAAAACGATATCTTATCTCCTGATGTCTCTTGGCTGCTGATGTGATTTTGCATCGGGTAAATGGGTTCTGGGTAGTTTTTCTTCCGGCAGTCAGCAGGAAGAGCTGTTTACAGAGACTTCAGCCGCAGAATCCCACAACCAGAGGATCTGCCATTCAGTATACGATCAGACCAAGCATCACATCTTTCAAACATTTCCTCTTCAGTTTCAGACTGCAGACAAATTAGCCACTTGTCCTGAAGCTTCTGACTGTGTCGAACCGTCTAGTAGTTCCAGGATGGGCCTGAAAGCATGACGTGCACATGCAAAGGCTGGCAGGTGTTTCTTCCGGTGCTGCCATCTTCTGAAGTGCTACAGGATATTTCATTACATGGGTGTCACCAGCCTTTGACTCACAGATTCCAAGCCTTCACATGTCAAACAACTTGACCTGTGTGTTGTGTTTTAATAGCTAAAGATAAATTTTTCCAGAATAACTTTGCTAACTATTAATTTTTAATGAGGCCTTACTCCATCGAGTTGGTTACAGGCAGCTTAGTAACCAGGATGAAAGCTCAAACCAGACACAATGAAGAAGCCTGCAAGTCTTACTTGGCATAAGATGAAAAAAACCAGTTGAGAACTATGCTGATACTGAATGTGAGCATGGAGGCTGCCTTTTCCCAGTAATGGTGTTGCAAGAGTTTGGAATCATTTCCTGAACAGCAAGAGGAAAGCCAACTCACAGCCTAAATTCCTTTTTTGAAAAGGGATTAAAATTTTAGTTTCTAGTAAAAGGAGTGATTTCATATTTAGATGGAACCGATGGGTTCAAATGCAACATATACAAAGCCTGCTTAGAAGAAAGGGCTTGCATACTCTCAGGTATTTCCAGGTTTTTCTTTTCAATCCCTTCTGCAGAGTTAACATTAAACCATTAACACAGACAGATCATCATGTCATTCACCCCAGCAGTCTCTCCCATTGCACTCACTTAACCAGTACAGACTTGCTGCCTGTTCCCACTCCCCTCCAGCACCGAGGCTGATGGCAGTTTCAGGGGTGCATCCTAATCCGTCCAAGCTCACTGCCATGGTCATGATCTACTGCAGGATCTAGCAGAGCTTCTGGCCTAACATACGGTCTGAGACAGACAAACGCAAGCACCTCAGCCTTTGAGACATCTGAGCCAGTGTTTTCGAAGCAGCCACTAAAGGCACACCTGGAAGAGCCTCAGCACTCATCTTCTGATGCTACTATGTAAAAAGGACAGTTCCCTCTGCAGCTTCAGAAGGCCGAAGACGCCTATCCCCCTAGTCTTTCTTGGCTTTAAGACCTCCCTAAAACATGGAAAAATTACTGTATTTCGTAAAACAGAGACACTACAAGGAACACAAGCATCAACTGACTCGAGTTACCACTAACGTTCAGAAACCTCTTCACTCTTCTGCTAGGTAAAGCCGGGTTTCTCGCCAGCAGAGGAGCAGAGCTACCCTCTGGACCTCTTCAGATAGCTCCCTCCAGCCAAGCTAGCGGAACACCCCACTACCACATCTGCCATCCACTGTAATACTGACAAATCTGTCAAGAGAGGCTTGTCCGCACCTTTCCTCTTCCCTCTCCGAAGAGCAGTACCTTGCTGCAGTACCTCAGCAGGCTAAACGCAGCCAGGGCAGCTGCCTGTCTCGGGCTGCTGCCACCCGCACCCGCGAGCGGACATCCCGACCGCACCACCCGCGGCAAGGGGCCCGCCGGGGTCACCGCGGCGGCACGGGGCACCCCCCGCTCCGCACGGCTTCCAGCGAGCGGCAAGCGCCGCTGCTCCGGCTGCTCGGCGGCGTCCCCTCCTGCCTCCAGCCTCAGGTAACAGCCACACGCCGCCGCGCTGCGCACCGCGGGCCCTTCTGCGGGAGGAAAACCCCGCCGGAGCCCCGAGCCGCCGGGCAGAGGAACGCGCTCGCCCCCTTCCCCGCCGGCCCC
>VXAL01009425.1:7702-20034 GCA_013399475.1 Chauna torquata | reverse complement strand
GGTGGGGGGGCAGCGGGCTGGTGTCCCTCCTCTCACTCCTGGCAGTGGCTGTCCCTGTCCCTTCCACCAGTCACTCGCTGAGCAGGACCCTCTCCATCGGGGGACATCCCGTTGCCGTGCATCCCTTGCTGCAGGGGGCGAGGAGGGGGCATTCCTTGGCCCCTATGGGGGGAGCAGGAGTGGGGTGGCTTCAGCAGCAGCGTGTCACCGGCCGCTGGGCTGTGCCACACGTTTGTGAGGCGCTGGCACCGCGCTGCCCTGGCTCTCTGGGGCTGGGACCCTGAGGTGTGGTGACCCTCATAACCACGTCCTCCTTTGGCACGTTCACAGGGCTTTTTTGGTTCTTCTACACCTTTTAGTACTATTACTGACACTGTGATTATTTGACTTATTACGCTTAGATCCCAGCCATGCAAAAAACACAAAAACAAAACCACAAAGTTAAGGGGAGAAAAGAGCAAAGTGCCTTTGAACAAAGCTCTGGAGCGTTTGGAGTTTCCTTAGCTTGATTTTCATCCAAGCCTCGTGCCTTCAAAGCACAGAGCACGCAGGAGGGCTGGCATGGCCGCTGAAGCCAGGACCCGGTGCCAGTCCCAGTTGCGCTCCAGCTCGGGGCTGCAGATTTTTAAGCCCGTGAGAAAGCGATTGCAGAGATGACTAAATTTCTGACATTTCACAATGCACCTTGCCCCCAGAGCTGGGGGACAGCTGGGGACGTCTCGCCCTGGTGCCAGTCCATCTCCTCGGGGTCTCGTTTTGAGGGGGCTGCTGTAAGCTGTCTCTCCTGATCGGTCTGACTCCCACGCTCACATTTATCTGACAACCCGCTCCATTCACAGATGACACCGCTGAGATGAATCCTCTGATAATTTCCTCCGTCCCCGCAATCGATGCACTCTTGCGCAAAGGCTGGGTGCAGCTGCAGCGGTATTTTTAGATGGAAAATCTCACCCAGAGATCCGTTTTTCTCTGTCCCGGCTCGGTCTTCCCACCTGGCCACCAGCGTGCTGTGGTCAACCGCTTCTCGCGGGGCCGTGCACCCGTTTGCTGCCACCTTGGGCTTCCCCGTCTGCTGCATCCTCTTGCTCCCTTTGCAAGTAGGACGGGGCAGGGATCAGGCCGGGCGGTTGTTGTGGGGGGGTTGCTGTCAGTGGGATTTCCCTGGGGCTCCCCTCCCCTGACCCCAGAGGCTCCGTGCGCACTGCAGGGAGGGCAGGGACCTGTCCCCAGCGGTACCCGGGCTCCTCTCCCTCGCTGCAGAGTTCCCGACTGCAGCATCCCTTTAAATAGCGAGGGACCGCTCTCCCACCCAGGCCTGCAGGAGGTTAGATAAGAGAATACAAACCACAATGTTTGCCCTTCCTTTTTTTTTTTTTATCTTTCCTTTTTTATTATCTTCTTATGGCTTTAGAATTATCTTCACAGACACTACATGAATTTAGTCAGGGCAGGTAAGGTCACACACAGACACAGTTGCTCATATTTATGTATATTCACCAGCCTGAGGAGATAAATGGGAAAGCAGGCTGAGGGGGGACAGTGGGGAGGGTGGGAAGGGATGTGCCCCCCGGTGTAGGACGGGGAGGGGCAGCTAGAGGAGGACAGCTCCTGGGCAATGGCACGGCCACTTCTGGCTTGCCTGCGATGGGAAGGTGGGCAGGACATGCTGCAAGGCCGGTGGAAAGTCACCCTGGAAAGTCTGGGGTTTGGTCAAGCCCTAGCTTCTGCACATTTGTGGCCTTAAATGGGTGGGCTCATAAGGCAGGTCTCAGCTAGTTCAGGCTTTGAGAGCTCACTTGAGACACCAAAAAGTTAGGTGAGAAGGTTCCTAACCCTGGTCCTTGACACAGAAGGTAGTGCCATGTCGGGTGTCACGTCTGGGCTCTGACTTCCAGATCAGACAACATTGTGGTGAGGTGGAGATGACCATGTCATGGAGAGATGGAGAGATGGACGTGGCCACATCATGGAGGCATGGAGATGACCATGACAATGAGAGATGGAGGTGGCCACACCATGGAGACATGGAGATGACTATGACAATGACAGATGGAGGTGGCCACACCATGGAGACATGGACATGACCATGTCATGGAGAGATGGAAGTAACCACACCACGGAGACGTGGAGATGACCATGACAATGACAGATGGAGGTGGCCATACCATGGAGACATGGACACCACCATGACAATGAGAGATGGAGGTGGCCACACCATGGCGAGGTGGGTACTCTGTGACCTCGCACTGACCGTGGCTGGGCAGCGGGTCACAGCCGAGGGGCGAGCAGTGGTGAGCCGCGGTGCCCGGTCTGGGTCTGCCTACAGAGCACAGAGCAGGAGCTGCCGGCGCGAGTGCTGCTCCGCACTGAGCCGTGGCAGACGGCTGAGTGCCGAGCTCTACCTGGGCACCCTCCCCAGGGACACGGCAGCGATAGACCAGGGGGTGCTGCAGCAGCCGGCTGGGGTGGGCACCCCGAGGGCTGCACGTCGGGGCGGGGACGCTGGCCCCGTGTGGGCAGGGCTCGGGGTGGCGAGCCGCGGCCGGCGGCTGCGGTGGCAAGCTGGTAACGGCAGGATGCTGTCTGCGAAGCCGGATACCAGAGCAGAGCGTGCTGCTGTTCCAAGGAAAATATATAATGCGCCTAAAGAAATTGTACAGAAATTGCAAACAAAGCATGCACAGGAGGATATAAAATACCGCGTACAAGGGCACCCACTGATTATAACTTGATTTAAAACCACTTAATTCACTAAATAACGAATGCAGATTTACCAGAGGTGTCAGGACTAAAAGCATGCCTAACAATGCATTTATTTCATAACTGTTTGCTCTCAATGTCAGGGCACCGTGTCTAGAAAATACAAGAGGCAAACTAAAGGCTGCGATTTTTTATTTTTTTTCCCAAGGCCTAGTATATCCAGGGAGGGGAGCGGAAATCAAGAGCGAGAGAAGCCAGAAATTGTAATGATCCAGCCGACGTGAGACTGTGCTTCCCTTTACGCGGGGAGCAGAACAGGGAAGCCTGACGGTGAGCGGGAAGCAGAACACGCCAGCCGAGAGCGCTAATTCTCCGCGTGCGTATGAGAGTGCAGATGAAGGAGAAACCCGCATGGCTTAAATGAAGCCTTCATGAGTGAACATCAGCCAAGGAAAACTGTTGCAGAAACAGCACCTAAGTTTGCAGACGGGAAGGTTGTTTGCGATATCGGATCAGGTGTGCTTTGCCAAGGAAAACTGGAGGAGCGGAACGCTCCGCTAATGGCTTTTAGGCTGCTGGTCGGGTGTTGGGAAGTCAAACGAGTGCCAGGTTGGGCCGGCTCCCGCCCCGGGGCATTCGGAGGAGGAATTTTTACTGGTCTTGGGGTGGTATCCGGTTCATTCCGCATATTGCGTGATTTACATGCTCAGTGCCGTGGGGTGCTGTACCCAGGTCCTGGGGGAGCGTAAGGACAGCACCCCACCTTTCGTCAGCCTGTAGCCTTGCCCGCAGAAAAGAACAAAATTCCAAGAAGACCTCGTTCAGGAAGACTTGTCTGCTCAGAGCTTGCTGAGAGGCATGTGCTAGAGCTTCACGTCTGCACCTCTAAGTCAAATCCAAGCAAACAAGCCCCCGCCACCAGCACCACCAGAAGCTCCCCTGAACCATTATTTTCCTTCGAGCTGGTACCAAGTATCTGTTAGTATTCTGAAGTCTCTGAACCTGACCAGGAGATGAGCAGCAACGTTCAGCTCTGGCTAACCCTGCAGATGGCCCCACTTGGGGATGTGCTCGGCAGAGCAGTGATGGACCCCCCCCAAGACCCTGTCTGCAAGGCCACCGTTGTCTTCTGCTCTATGCCCAGCACAGCACGGGAAATTCAGGCTCGTCTCCTTCCACAACCTCTCTTTTTTTTTTGGCCTTTACATCTACGCTCTGTTGCTATCCCCATGCTGGTGATGATGAGTTGTTCCTTGCCCGGGTTACCCTGCCCCAGGTCTTGTGTTGTGGCTCTTGGGGCTTCAGACAGGGCAGTCTCAGCAGCTCCCCAGGTTTCCCAAGCACTTGCTGTGCAAGTTGATGTTGACAAGGATGCCAGGCTATGCAAAACCAGCCCCGGGTCCCTGTTACTAGGTGGTGTCGTTTTGCTGTAATTGGGAACCCGTCAGTGGGTCCGTGGCTACCTCTGCTTTGTGCGTGTGAAGGGGGTTCTGCACTGAGCTCGTCTGTGCCAGGCAGGACATGGTGCGTTAACACGTTCTCCTGTAGTCACTGTAATCACTGCGGCTGGTTTGCTGCTTACGCCGCAAGATGTTCTGCGTGCAGAGCCCAGGTTGCTCCATGTCTCAGAGAACAGCGTTGACCCCCGCTCTGGGAAAACCAGCACATGTACAAGCTTTGTTCCCTGTATCCCCTTTCTGCCAAGCGTGGTGTTGACATAAAACCCCGGTGCTGGGCGAGTGCGTTGTGCAAGCCTGCTGTGCAAACGCTGGAGCGGGGAATGGACCCTCGAGGGGGAAGGAGGCGACCTGGTGGGATGTGGGGCCGGGCTGAGGGATGCTCTCTGGTGACGCTGGAGGGACGCGGCACCCTGCCGTGGGCGTTTTGCAGGTGGGATGAAGAGGAGCCTGTGTTTCTTCCCGCTCTTAGTGACGCACATCCCTGGAAAGCTGGTTATCTGACCAAATCCTGCGGCTGACAAAGAGGCCCCAGCCGGCTCCAGCTCCGCGTCCCGCGCACGGCGGAGGTCTTTGCCGGGCTCCCCTTCCCTATTCCCCCACCTCCTCCCCCAGCTCTGTCGCCCAGCCTTATCTTCTGTTGTCTTCTTGTGGAAGAAGAGATAAAAGTAATTCTTATGGATGCTTCTCCAGCAAAGGCTTGCCTCCTTCCCCCCTCGCCTCCCCCAGCATCTCCCTGCTCCGTCCAGATAAAGGGTGAGGACCAAGCACATGTCATTTTCTTTGTGCAAAATCAATATTCAGCAAAGTTTATCTGTCCGACATAGCAGGAAGCGCTAATTTCATCCGCGTCAATTACTTTGATGAACGCTCATACTGTTCAGGGTGCGAGAACAAGATAAAAGAATTACTGAAATAAAAAGCATACACCCTCCTGTGCGCAGCCCCCTCCCCTCTGGCCCCCGTCCCAAAGCCCCTTCTGGGGCCGCGGGGCCGGGCTGCCTGCGAGCAGCCAGCCGGGGCGGTGGTGGGGTGGATTTGGGAGGGCCAGGCGGTGATTTTGGCTGGGGGACACGGCAGAGCCACCCCCCTGCTGCAGGCAGACGGGCACAGGTAGGCAGAGGTGTGCTGCCGTGGGGATGCGCACATCCAGCACTTGTTTGTCTGCAGTTTTTGTTTTGTCCGTGAGAAATGATGCTCAGGGAATAGGGAGAAGAGCCGCTCGTGCCCCAGACCACCGCTTCTCTAACTGTGGTCGTAGCCGCTGCGGCTGAAATGGTGCGTAACAATTTTATAGTGTTGCTGCTGCAGAACTGAATAAGCAGATCTCAGGGCCCAAGTCTTTAATTAACCAGCGGGGCTTGGTTTTCCGGCGAGGCTGAATGCACAGCCACCTTGTTGCACCAAAGGCCGGAGACCGCAAAGCCTGCTCCATCCTGTGGGCACCAGCCTGGACCCACCACGCGCGTCCTCGGCGCCGGGGCAGCAGCGGGGCCTGAGCCCTGGCAGCTGCCGCGTTCATTCCTTGGAGAATGAGGTCGTTCCGCTCAGTTTGTAGAAACTCATCCTTTTCGGCACGAGGCTTCATCTGACCTCCGCAGCAAGCCCCTCTCCTTCAGTCCCACACGCAGCGGGAGCGGTTCCCAGCCGCTCCATGCGCACAGCATCCCTGGCAGGACCGCGGACAAATGGCTCGTTCAAGTATCTCTGATGCTGCCCGGCAGAGGCAATTTGTCAGCCCGTGCGGGGCTGCCTGGCTCTCCCCTCCCAGCACCGCGGTGCAGGGGGACGGAGCGGTGCGGGCCTGTCCTCGGTGGTCACAGGGGGGACATCTGGCCTTGCTGCCCCCCAGGAGACGGCGGCTGGCACAGGATGAGGGAGTTCTGCCCCAAAATCACAGCGCTTTGCAAAGCCTTCATGGGTTGAGTCATGTGAGACGCAGCGATCCCAAATGGCCGGGTCAGATGAGGATGGGCCCATCAGGGAGAGGCCGGACCCTGCCCTACCTGGCGGTGGAGGAAAAATGTGGCTTAAGCAAAACTGCTGCCTGCACATGTGCAGGGGCTGGCAACGCGCGCTGGAGCGGTTTCCACAGCTCGGCTCGGCAGTGGGAATTTGTTAAGTCACGGCAATTTGCCAGCTCTTGGTGGTGTGATCAAGAGGCTGTCCCCATTTCTCCGCTGGCTGCGCATGTCCCCGCCGTGCGAGGCTCCCCGAGCACCGTGCCGGCACCGCTTCCCCGGGCACCTCCGGCGGCAGGACTGCCCTTTGCACACCCCATGGGGCATTTCCGGCACGGCTCGGTGTTAAGTTTGGTCCGTTCGGTCCTGTGGAGGCGTGCAATTATCCCCCAGTCCGTGTGCGTGTGCACAGCTTGGGGTACCAACCCTGCCCGGGGACCCCCTCGGGGACAGAATGTCCCTTCCGCCCCGGGGAGGATGCTCTGCCCTGGGGTAGCTGGAGGATGCCTCAAAGTGAGGCGTTTGGGGTGCGATCTGACCCCGCAGCATCTCCGAAGCAGGGCAGGGGAATGGCACGGAGCGTGGGGGCCGCTCCGGCGTGTTGTGGGCTGGCAGGGGCGCGGAGCCCCTGCTCACCGGGCTGTGCGCGGCCGGGGCTCGCCCCTGCTCCTGCGGTGCCCGTGCCTCTCTCCCACCGGCTACAGGGGGAGCCAAGACATCGAGCTAAGCGCACTGAGTGCCTCGGTTGGGGTGAGGGTGGGCAAGGCATATGGCGATGATGCGCTCCCGTGGGGACCCGCCGATGGCTTTGGGGTCCCCAGGCCACCTGTGCAGAGGCCAGAGGAAGCACAGCCCAGACTGGGGACGGATCCGGCACTGCTGGGTCCCCTGCTCAGCATCCCCCCTCCTCCAGCACCACCCAGACCCTCTGCCCACTGCCTACCGGAGCCGCCCGCGTGTCTTGTGCGGCAAAAAGAGAAACAAAAGAGGGGAACGGAAACAGGGGAGCTGCGCGAATGACAAATTCGTTACAAGCGGCACAATTACTGCAGGGCGCTCCACTCGCCCCAAAGCAAACCAACCGAGAAACAGACGCACATACAAGCCGAAGCCTTAAAAACTGCCTAGTGGAGAAAGGCTTAATTCTGGGGATAATTTCAAATCATGTAATTATTTGCTCGATTTTTTTCTTTTTCTTCCCTTAAATTAGACTTTTAATAGCACTTCACGGGTCTTCCTGCCAGTGCCAAATACAGAAGTCTGTCTAATTAGCAATACTTCGGGAAGAATAAACCTTTCTCCTTGCGATTTGGAAGAAGCAGAGCCGGGCTGGGTATATGCCTGCCTGCAAGTGCGTGCGAGAGGGAGCGCCTGGCCCGCCACCGCACCTCCAAATCGTGCAATTATTTAAACACGACCGCCGGGGCACAAGGCTCTGATTTAAGCGTGCACAAGGACAGGGCTGAGGTCTAACGAGAGCCGTCCCGGCGCTGGGAGCCACGCGTCCTCCCTGGGCTGGGGCAGGATCCGTCCCCTGCCCCATCCCCCCGGCCCCGCTGCCGCCCGCTCTCCCGCTGAACACAAAGCTGAGACCTGGATTATCTTCATTTCCATATGGAGAGCGATGTAAGCCAGTTCAATGCATGGCCGGTCATTTTGTTCACAACTTTACAGCGAGCGGGAGCAAAACCCACTGGGGACATTAACTATTCATCTCATCTCACCTTGTGTGCGCACGCATAGATCAGGCAGTACAGCCCGGGGAAAATAAAGCCCGCTGTCTCCCGCCCTGCGTTTCTTTGTACTTCTTTTGCCACGGGTTGTACGCCGCCTCCGGGAAGCCGCGTGGGTCCCGGTCTGGGGACACACATCAGCACGGGGGGGGACATTTCCCATCAAGGGGTGATGCGGTGTGGGCATCTCCGCCGCCGCCTCCCGCCGTGCTGCAGCCCTCTGTGCCCCATGGCCGCATCCTGACCCAGGCAATGTCCCCCCCACTGTGGCCTGGCTGCTCCGTGCCTGTCCCCAGAGTGTCCCCGCTGATGTCCCTGCTCCTGCTGACCTGCAGCCCCCTCTGCCGTTCACAGCTCCGGCTCACCCCAGCCGCAGGGTCCCGGGTTGGGGCTGGGGGTCATATGCCACCCCCCAGCAGCCCCCTCCCTGGTGCCGTGTCCCCTCTGTCCCCATCCCTTGGGGGACGGACTCCCGTGGAGCCTGGCTGCTCCCTCCGGCCAGTATCCCGCTTGCAGCGACAGTGGCTTTACTGGGTCTCCTCCCCAGTGCGAGAGCAGCGCAGCAAATGGAGGAGCATCCAAAGAGCCAAACTCCAAAAAACTCAACCCAAAACGCTCTTTCCCTCTCCCCCTTGTCCTCTTTGGGGAAAGCAGGAGAGCGCAGGCGGCAGGGACCAGCCAGGCAGCCGGCTGCGGGGCTGCTGGGGGCAGAAATGGGATGGGAGCAGCTCCGCAGGGAGGTGATGCCCCCGTCCCCACTGGCTGGGGACACGGTCCCAGTTCCCAGCGCCCAGCACGGGGCTGCTCAGCCGCAGGGGGTTGAGGTTCCATCCCCCGGGGATATTGTGAAGGGTGCTCACGGGCTGGACGAGGAGCCATGACATTTCTGTGCCACTAAATTTTATATCAGGCGCTCAGGCCTCATTAACGGCAGCGGGATAATTGTGTGTGAGCGGGGGGCGGGCAGGGGACCCCCACTACCGCACAGAGCTGCCCGCCTCCCTCTCGGCCGCCTTCGAGCCATGCTCCCCTCCCTGTGCCTTTAGCTATGGCCTCACACATGAAGCCTCCCCCTAAGCTGGAGCCCGAGCACCCTCCAGGCTGATTTCTGAGCCCGGCTGACGGAGGAGGCAGGGATGCGTCCCCGTTTTCCATGGGCTCCCAGAAGCTCCCGCAGCCCCAGCGCACAGCAGAACGCGGGCACGAGGTGCACCAACACCCTTCTGTCCCCCAGAGAAGCCACACACACCACCAGCAGCCTCATCCCCCCCAAATCCAGGCCCCCCCCAGCATCCCATCGCTCGCTTTCCCAGCCCTTTGCCCCCTGGCACCGCAGCTCGTCCACCGCAGCCGCTTGCACCCGTCGGTGACAGCGACTTCTCCACCACAAAGCAGCCTTTAGGAAGCCTCCTGCTCCCTCGGCAGATGGAGGCAGGATGGAGCCCGCTGGAGATGCTGACCACATCTGCTCCTGCCTGGTCCAGGGAGCAGCGATGCGCCGTGCTGAGCGGGAGCATTTTTTTTTTTCTTCTTTTTTTTTTTTTTTCCCATCCCTTTCCCCATTCCCCTTTCCGTGCCGCTCTCCCCTGGTGTCAATGCGGCACGGGTGATAGGACACGGTGATAGATCTGCCTCGGACACACTCTACAATAGCTCTCAGACAGTCTATTAGTCAGCAATTGTCTGCCAGGCAGCCTGGCTGGGCCCGTGTGCCGCAGCTGATAATGGCAAAGAACAAAGATGGCAGCTGCTTTGTAGAGGAACAGATTTGTGGCAAATCGAGATAAAATAAAGAGGAAGGAGAAAGGAGTGCATGGGAAAAAATGCATAGAAAAAGGAGGAAAGTAGGGAAGAGGGGGCTGGGGGAGGAGGAAGGAGGCTGCGTGCGAGCTGTCAGTCTGCGGGAGCATCGCGGCACTCTGATCTTTTGCAGGGATGCTGGGGGGGGAAGGAGAAGCAGCACGAGAGAAATATAAAGGCTGGCGTACATGAAAAAAAATCATTTTCAGGCTCCTGGTGTCATGGGTGCTGATAAGCACAGACACCGAGGCTATCAGGCGGCGGGGCTGGGGAATGATGTCTCGGGCTGTGTATCTCTGCCTGTATCGCAGCGCGCGCGTGTGCGCAGCCAGCAGGAGCACGCCAGCCGTGCGCCCGCTTCCCCGCGCCCGCGGACCCAGCAGGGCACAGGGGACGGACCCAGCCTCTCTTGGTCCCTGCGACTCTTTCCTGTGCTTTTGGGCGCGGAGAGGGGCTCGTCCCGGCCGGCGGTGTCATGGTCACACCAAGCACCCCTCCCGCGGCGTGCCATGGGACCACAGCGGCCGCTGCCCCCGCCGTCACGCTCCGCGAGCAGGGGGTGCGCGGGGTGCTCTGCAGCCTCCGGCCACCCAGGGTTGCTGCGTGGGCAGCCGGGAGTCACCCAGCCGCTGGCACGGGGGCAGAGGAGACGGAGGCTTCCTAGGGGCTGGTTTACGCGGCTCCACTGGTGTGAACGTAACGATGGGGTGGGCAGTGCGCCCGAAGAGCTGACCGGCCTCCTGTCCTGGAGCCGCGGGGCTTTGCACGCGGGGCTTTTTTTTTCTTCTGCTGCACGCAAGCATCTGCGCGCAGTGGTTGGCGTGCGTGGGGTTACGTGCGAGGGTTTGGACACGTGGGTTTGCGTCCAGGCATTTGCACGCGGGAATTTGCGCTCGCAAATTCGCACGCCGAGGTTTCCATGTGGGAGCCTGCGTGCGCGAGCTTGCACGCACACGTGCGCTCAAGAGCTTCCACGCGTGATTAGCACGCAGGCATCTGTCAGCCCAACCGTGCCGGGCCGCGAGCCCCTTACAGTCACCCGGCCCCCTCGAAGATGTGGCCCAGGGGTGCGTGACCCAGGGGAGCACCCGCAGAGGGTGGCCCTGAGTGACCGCAGTCACACACGGCGCTTGGGGTGCTTGCTCGTCATGCTGAGCAAAGGGTGGATCAAAATCAATTACGAAAAATAAATTAAAAGGTGGATGTTATAATTAAAATCTGATTTTTTCAGTGAAGCTGGAGTTTTTTAATTTAAATGAATTGCATTTTGCCTTAAAAATTTAATCGAATTAAAATTAAAGCTAAAATTATGGTAAACCTATTTTAAAGCCTAAATTCAGTAAAATCTACTCGTATTAAAATTATATATATACAATTTAATATACACATATAAGAAGATAGCTGTACATATTTGCTGTTGGAGCTTTAAAGAACATTACACTGAACGTCCGCCGCTAAATGCTCAAGACTTGAGCTGCTGGCGTGGTTTTTGCTAACTGCACCCTACGTGCAAACTGAGTCTTTATTTCATTTTGGTCTTCTCGAGCGGCAGTGCTCAGTGACCGCCTTGTCCAAGGTTGCAGCCCAGCGACACGTTTTGAGGCAGGAACAAGTGTTTTCGTCGTCCCGGCCGTGCACGATGAGCCAGTGCCGGAGGCTGCGGTGATGGGCTTGCCCCTTGGTGCGGGCACCACCAGAGCTGGTTTAAAAGTGAAAACTCGTGTTTGGGCAATGCAAGACCTTTTGTTCTTACAGATCCGTCTTAGTTAATGTTTGTTAATGTATTAAAAAAAAATTGAAAAATTTCTGTTTTCATACATGTTTAATTGAATCCCTGTTCCCACCTAGCCAGTGCTCGATACAACGGAAAAATTAATAACCACCCGTCGAAAAGAAACACGTAATTGAGCGTTTTGTAACATTCTAGGCCACTGCTAAGTGCTAAGCGTCCGAACGAGCAGCACATCGCTTGAAGACGTGCGCAGCTCCAGCGGGCAGGTAGAGACACCGGCTGGATCGGGGCAACGGAGGTTTGGGGTCTCTGACACTCGGGGTGCTGGTGCCTGGTTTTGGGGGCTCGGTCCGGGCATGGGCTGGTCCGGGCTGGTGGTGGGACGGGAGCATGTCCCCGTTTGGGGGATGGGGAGCATCCTCTACATTTCGGGATGGGGTACGTCCCCTGCTTCGTGGGCTGAAGAACATCTCCTGCTTTGAGGGATGGGGAGCATCCCTCAGTTTGCGGGGTGGGGAGCAGCGCCCCAATTTGTGGCACGGGGAGCACCCTCTATGTTTTGGGATGGGGAGCGTCCCGCCGGGCAGGGCTGCGGGCGAGTTCATGTGCAGCCTGTTTAGATAACCTTCTGGTGGGTCCGTGGAGAGCCGAATATCCCCGCTGGAGGAGCGCGCTACAAATGAGCCAATCCGCCTAATCTCCTTATCGTTGTCGGCCTCAGCCTCGGGGGCTGGTTATCTCTGCGGATAAAGGAGAAGGGACACCGCACAGCACCTATCCCGGCACGGAACCCCCCCGGTAATCCTGCCGGGGCCGTTTCTCCCTTTATCCCGCTTCGCAAATCCCCGGCGAGAGCTGCCCGGCCCCCGCGCCCCCTTCACGCCTGAGCAGCACCGGGATGCTCTTATCACCCGCACCTGCGGTGGGAAAAACGGGGACGGGGGGGACA
>VXAL01009420.1:0-10757 GCA_013399475.1 Chauna torquata | reverse complement strand
TCTGAGCCTGTCCCGCCTGCGGCTCTCACGGGTGTCCGGTCTCCCCGTGGTGCCGGGGCTGCACGGCGGCTCCAGGCAGCGCTGGGCCCGTGGTGGGGCTGTGGCTCGGCCGGGCGCTGTCAGAGAGCAGGGTCCTTCGTGTCTGCGGCCACCAGTGGGTTTGTGGGCCACTGTGAGGGGCTGCATGCTGTGCCAGGCTACCCCTGGGTCTGTTCCACATGCGCGTGCCACCTGCCAGACAAACCACGCCTGTTTGTGTAGCAGTGCCTGGCTGTGTGGCTCCCCAGTAGTGTAATTTAAATGTAAATACTGCTTCCCTTGAACAAGGTGTAGCAGGGAGTTCACCTGCATCTAATTCCAGCAGCCACCAGAACAGCTGTTTTTAGATGACTGAACTAATATCACCAAATCTCCAGCACAGACTGGCTCACATGAAAGTTTCCTACCGTCCTTCCTGCCTTGCGCCACGTTGCCTGTGGGGCCGTGCTGCCTCATGCAGCCCTGTGGCGATGGTGGGCGACATCCACCGCTGGCTGGTGCGTGAGAAACGGCCCCCAGCCCCCTGCGAAGGCCCGAGCTGCTCCTGCTCCCCCGGCGAGCAGTGTGCCTGTGCGGCCGTGCCCTGGCTGCGGGCTCACTCCTCAGCCCCAGGCTCTGTGGCATCGCACACACGGACGTAGGTGGGTTTGTGGTAGCCCCTGCTTTGCCAGCGCTTAATGGGGGTCTGGGCCTTGCTGGGGCGGCAGCCGTGCACGGCGAGCAGGGGCTCGTCCCCAGCTTCGCAGGCGAGCAGTGTCTGGAGCGCTGCAAGGCTGCCCCGCGGGCAGGTGCTGCCGACCCTGCTGTGTGCCGGCCTTCAGCAGGGATGCTTCAGGTCTGTGGCTTCACTTTGGTGCTAGAAAGATTGGGATTCATTGGATTGGCAATTGTTTGCTTCTCACAAGATAATTCCCTGCAAACTTGCCTCCATCCCTGACTTCAGCCGGGCCTGGCCACAGCACCCAGTGCCTCCCCGCAGCAATCCCCTGTGCTGGGCTGCCCCCTCCCCAGGCCACGCTCCCGCAAGCCTGGCTCCTGCCCCTCCGCGGGGCTGACCAGGGCCGGCGCGGGTGAGCACGGGGCCCTTGGCCGCAGGCAGCAGCTGCGTGGCATGGGCTGGCTGTCCCCCGTGGGCCCGGCGGCACCCCTCTTGCTGGCTCCCCCATGCACTGGCAGGGGCTTGGTCCCTGCCACGGGGGGGTGCAAGCTCCAGGCAGCGAAAGGAGCTGGGGGAGGCTTCGGCAGGGGCTGAGCTGCTAGCCCGGGGCTGGGGCTGGGGGACTGCCTGCGTTCCCCGTGTGCCACGCTGCTGGGGTGGCTCCTGCTTGCGGGGACAGGGCAGCAGTGCCCTCAGCGCCGGGCAGTGCAGCACGGCAGCCTCCAGGGAAGGGTTACATCTGGAGCCTCTCGTAAGCCCTGTCAACAACACTGGGGCACCTTCGCTCCTGCTGAGCCTGCCAAATGATGCATCGTCCCCAGGAAGAGCCACCTTTTCCCAGTTCCCAGGGCAGGGAGAGCTTTCCAACCGAACAACCAAGCATGGGCCATGCTGGATGCAGCAGAAAACCAGGAGGTGTCGGGCAGCTGCATGGCTGAGCATTTGCCCTCGCTGATCCCTGGCTGTGCAAGGCTTTCCATCGCGCTGAAGTGACCCGAGTCACCCTGGGCCTTTCCCACGATGGCACTTCCTGGGGTGGCTGGGCTGGTTTGTATTTTCCCCAGGCGCGTTGCTCTCCCCGTGGTTTGTGGCACCACTGTGACTGTGGCTGGCGCGAGGAGCAGCCGTCTTTCCAGCACGCCAGCTCCACTGCTGTGCGTTGCGGGGCCGGGGGGCCGTCTGGTGCATCCCTGGGTGCTGCTGCGCGCGGGGTGACTCCTGAGTCACAGACCCCTGAAACGGCACGCAAGGGCTCGAGCTGTTTGCACACACCCAGGGTGCAGGCTCAGTGGTGTCCTCTCACAGACCGCCCCAGTAGGGAACCATCCTTTCTGCCTGGCAGCAAGCATCCTTTGGGAAGAAGCGCTTTGGAGTGCTCCTCTGAGCTCAGTACTGCAGCTGGCCAACAGCTGAATGAGCAGCGCTCAAGATGGTCCTGGAGGTCGAGCAACACCCTGGTTCAGCGATCAGGAGCCCCGACCCCGTCGGCTCTCAGGCTTTAGATGCTGAGCACCCCATCAGGGAGTTTCCAACAGCTTTATCCCAAGACCAAAGCTTCCTCTTAACAAGTTAATATTCAAAGTGCTTTAAAGTCTACTGCAGACTCAGATTTTATGTTAGAAGCGTCAGCTAGAAAATGTTGCGTTAATAGACTAAAGGGAAGATGAAAGATTTTGGTGAGCAGCAGGTGGGGCATTGCTCTCTGACACCTGCTCCTCTCTTGTTTCACGAACAATGCAACTGAGCACAACTCCGAGATCAAGCGCAGCCTTTCTCGCTGTGCAGAATGGGAATGCTGGTCAGCTTTCGCTGCGGCTGCCCTGCTTGTCTCATAACAGTGCTGTGAGCTGCCGGAGCGGGAGTGGAGTTAATGGCTCAATTTGGGATCCTTTACTAAAGGCAGGCTGGACAGATTGGCCTCCAGAAAGAAGCTGCTTGCCACTTTCAAAATGCACTTACATCCATGTATTACCTTAAATTACCTTAAAGCTCATATGTATTTGTGGTAGCATAAATCTTATAGTTTTGTCCGCGTCCTCTGCAGCATTGCAGCAGGTGTCAGTGCTGTCCCACCCCTGGAGCGAGATGCACTGGAGAGGAAGGGACAAGGCAGCAGGGCTGAGCAAGGCACAAGGAGAGGCCTGGAGAGCCGGGGAGCAGGCTGGGGCCCCCAGGGCACCGGGGCCTTGTGGCGGGGATGGCTGGAGGAGTGCGGACGGGCACGCGGCACTGGCCACGGCAGCACCTGACCCAGCTGCTCTCTCCCCAGAGCCACTACGTGGCGTGCATGGCCGCCATCCTGAGCCAGATGGACAAGGACCACTACAGCTCCTACATCCAGGCGTTCCCCTCCCGGCCCGAGCTGATGGTGAGTGCTGCCCTGTGCAGCAAGACCTGGGCCAGCTGGTAGGGGGGGCTCTCCACCCTCTGTCTCGGCAGGGACATCCCACCGGTCCCACCGCCCTGCCTGCACCAGGGCACCTGGCACTGGTGTCTCCGCTCTGGCCACTGGCTCTGCTCACATCCCCGCCGTCGGGTGGCCAGCTTCTCCCGGCCCCAGAGCTCAACACAGCATCGTCCCAGGAGCGCATCATGGCTCAGTCCCAGCCCCTGACATCTCCTCCTCCTCGGCAGGACTTCCTCATGGAGACCTTCATCCTCTTCAAGGACCTGATCGGCAAGACGGTGTACCCCTCTGACTGGATGGTGATGAACATGGTGCAGAACCGGTGAGGACCCCTGGGCTGGGAGGGACCCGCGGCGGGTGCTGGGGCTGGGTGTGAGAACTGGGGCCCCTTGCTGGGGCACGCAGGCACTGCCTAAGGCTGGGTCAGTGCTGGGCTGGCTCAGGACAGCTCCAGACACTCCCCGCTCTGTCCTGGGACAGCCTGGCCCCCGCTGGGAGCCCATGGAAGAGCGGCTCTCTCCAGCCCCATAGGCGCGCTTGTGGGTCCCCGGGGAGGAGGGGAACTGACACCAGACACCCCATCCCTCCCGCCCCGGGTGGCCGCGCACGGCAGGGATGCCGGGGCTGCAAGTCGAGGGATGCCAGGGATGTGAGTCTGCTCGCGTGCGCCAGGGCAGGTGCACCCGTGCAGCACTCGGCTGCACCACAGCGGGCAGAAAGGACAAGCTGCCGTGGGGATGAGGGCAGGAGCACGCTGCGAGCCCCAGCCCTGGGGGAAGCTGGCACTGCCCCAGGGCTGCCCCCCGCCTGCCCCTGCTCCTTGCCTCCCCGTGGCCGGGGGCTGCCAGCCCTGCTGCCCTCGCTGCCGGCGGGCCGGGGGTCCAGCAGCGTGGCCACCCTCCGCTCAGCGCCCACGCCATGGGTGCTCCTGCAGGGAGTTCCTGCGCGCCATCAACCAGTTTGCCACGACCTTGACGGAGATGTTCCTGAGCGGCAGCAGCTTCGAGCTGCAGGTGAGGGGGCACCGCCCCGGCCCCCGATGGGGGCGGCAGGGGGCATGCCCAGCCCGCGGTGCTGCTGCACCCAGCCCTGGCCCCCCCCGTGCTGCACAGCTTGGCACTTGTCCCTGTGTTTTCACTGCAGCTTTGGAACAACTATTTCCACCTGGCCGTGGCTTTCCTCACCCAGGACTCCCTGCAGCTGGAGAACTTCTCCCAGGCCAAGCGCACCAGCATCCTGGCCAAGTGAGTCACCCCTGCCCTGCCTGCCCGAGCTCTGCCGCTCGGTTCAAGGCTCCAGCCCCCGCCTGCGGCCATGCCGTGCGGACAGGGATTTGGGGATGAGCCGGTTGGGCTGTGCTTGGGCCCCTGGCCTGGAAGCTGCGGCGTGACGGGCTGTGCCCTGGCTGTGCAGTGATGCTAACCAACACCCATCCTGGCAGGTACGGGGACATGAGAGCCAAGATCGGAGCTGCCATTCGGGACATGTGGTACAACCTAGGTGAGCCGCAGTGTTGCCAGCAACGAGGAGGCTTGGAGAGTCTCTGCAGGCTGGCGTTCATCAACAGCATCCCCAAAATGGGTGATGGGGAGTGGGATATTACCGGTGTGGGGCATGGGAGCCTGCAAGTGTGCAAGCCCGGGGGATGTTCTAGCCTGGGGGATGTTCTAGCCTGGGGGATGTGCATCCTGGGGGATGTGCAACCTTTGGGATTCTACGGGACGTGCCAGCCCGTGGTTCTGAGCTCGCTGTCCCGGCCAGCAGCCTCCCCTCTCTGGGGCCGGCATCTGCTGCAGCCCTGCGCTCCCGTTCTCAGTCCTGCAGGCTCCTGCCTCGCCTCAGTTCCCCTGCGCAGGAGCTGGCAGTGGTGCGGGTCGCGCTGCCGGCACCGTGCTGGGCCCAGGCAGGCAGGGGGGACGCAGCACCTCAGGTCTCTGCCCCACGTCCCAGCAGAGCTGGGAGCTGTGGGGGGCAGCCCAGAGGGCAGCATCAGGCACGGCCCAGGGAAGGGGCTGCTGAGCCTGTGCTGGGATGACATCTCCTCCTGCATGTGGGACCACGGAGCAGTGCCTGGTGTGCCAGCAGGCTCCTCCGTGGGTTGTTCACCTGAGCCAGAGCCTCTGGGACACCAGCATGGCGCCGGCTGGTGGTCCCATAGCTGAGTGTTGGCCGTGCTGTCCTGGCCACACAGCATTACCTCCCTGCCACTGCGGCTGCCCATGAGAGCTGCCCGGCTCTGCGGCGGCCGCCTGTGCTGAGTGTGCAGACCTCTCCTGCCACGGCCCCCCGGCCTCTTCCATGCACCGCTGCCCGTTCCCGGGCACAGGCTGCAAGAGCCTGGGTGTCCCAGCCTTCTCTGCACTCCCCAGGCCATCGCAAGATTGAGTTCATCCCGGGCATGGTGGGCCCCATCCTGGAGATGACGCTCGTGCCAGAGCTGGAGCTGCGCAAGTCCACCATCCCCATCTTCTTCGACATGATGCTCTGCGAGTACCAGCTGACGGCGAGCTTCAGCCGGGTGAGTGCCCAGGACTGGGCTGGGCTGGGGCAGGAGACCAACGTGGCCGGATCCTGCCTCTCACCCGGGCTGACCATCCCTACGGCGTGGGTGGAGGCACTGCTCGGCCTCTCACTGGGGCCACGGAGGAATGGGGAGCCTGAGGGCAATGCCGAGCGTTTCCAAGGGATCAGCAGGGACGAGTCAGGTTGAGTGCGCTCAGCAGGTCCCGGCACTGGCTGGAAACCAGAGCACAGTGGGAGGGGAGAGCTCTGTATAAAACTCCTATATTGCCACCCTCTTCCTGAGCTGCTGTGACTTTTCTCTGCGCAAAAGGCTTTTCCAGGTTTTGATTAGGTGGCGTTGGTGTTTTCTGAGCTGGAAGCCTTTTGCCCTGTGGGGTATCCCATGGAAGAAGGGCTGGGACCCCCTCAGAGCCACAGGGGACCCAGCTCCTGCTGGATTGCCTTCCACTGGCCCCTTGCTCACACCAGGGTCTGCAGCTGCAGATCTGCCTTGGAGGGGCCGCGCAGGCGCGGCTGGGCTCAGGGGACCCGAAGGCTGTGCAGGGGATGTCCCCAGGCCACCCTGTGTGGCACAGGGGCTCTGCAGCTCAGGAGCTGACCATGGCAGTGCCCTTGGCCTGGGGGGACGCTGTCCCTCAAGCTGGGGACGTGTGGACCCCAGAGGGACCCGGTGTGGAGCCAAGGGGTACTGGCCAGCAGGCATGTGGCCCAGGCCCCCCCATGTCCCATGCCGTGCACGTCCAGGACCCCCCCAGACTTCGGGGTCCACCTGGTGCAGCCGGAGCACAAACTTGAAGGCTGAGCCTCAGCTGGGAGGTGGGGGACCCTGGGCAGGCACAACCCTGGCCCCCAGACAGGGCAGGCAGTGGCTTTAGGGGACACGGGGCACAGCCCAGAGACCCCCGGGCCAGCCGGGCTGCCCAGGCCAGGGGAGGACACCAGCCCTTCCCACAGCGCCTGGATGCCCCGGGCTGCAGCGGTGGCCCAGGCTGCTGGGAGATGGCAACGAGGCCAGCGCAGGAGCAGGACAGGGACCTGGGGAGCAAATGGGGACCTGTCCGAGCTGGGGAGCAGGACTGTGCCGGGCAGCCCTGGGAGAGCAGCCCGCAGCAGCCGAGCCCAGGGCTGCTTGTGGGGCCCAAGCTGGCTCCAGCCCCGCAGCTGCCCTCTCCCCGTGCCTGCTGCTTCGTGCCCCGCAGAGCTGCGGCCGTGGCAGCATGGGGCGGAGCTCAGCGTGTCCTTGGTTCCTCGGCCGTGCTCACATGCATCTCTCTGCAGTTTGAGGATGAGATCCTGCGCAAGCTGGACAGCGAGGTGGAGGGTGGCCGGGGAGACGAGCAGTACAAGCAGCTTTTTGAGAGCATGTGAGTGTGCAGTGCCGTCCCCACTCCCTCCCCTCTGGGCACGACCCTTTGCCATGCACCGTGCCCCTGGCCCAGCCGAATCCCAGCCATCCCACTCCTCACGCTGTGCTCTGACCCAGAGCACACCTCCCGGGAGCTGGACCTGAGGGGGAAGAGGCTGTGCCCGGGGAGCATCGCCTGCCCTTGTGCAGCGCCCGGCTCCAGCCAGCCGGCCCCCACTGGCCCCCGTAGTGCCCCTGCCCTGCCCCAGCTTCGCCCCAGCCCATCACAGCTCAGTGCGCGGGGCGGCTGGGCAGTCGGGTCTCTCCCCCAGCCCTGACGTGCCTGCTGGGGGGCAGCACGGCTGCTGTCTCGCTGCTGACCCGGTGGTGCTTTTTGTCCCTTGCTGGGGGGGCTGGCTCCCGCACCTGGGGGCAGCTGAGCTCGGGCGTTGCGGAGCTGAGCGTGCAGCGAGACCCATTGCCTCCTCTGCCCCCCAGCCTGCTCAGCTGCTGCCGGGGACACCCTGAGCTGGCCAAGCCCGGCGAGAACTTTGTGGCGCTGGTGACGGGGCTCCTGGAGCGGCTCCTCGACTACCGGGCGGTTATGAATGACGAGAACAAAACCTACAGCATGAGCTGCACCGTCAACCTCCTGGTGGGTGCCTGCCCCATGCCCCCAGCTCCTGGGGCTGGCTGTGCCCAGCCCCGTGTCCCCCCAGATATCCCCAGGGTCTGCAGTGTCCCCAGCACAGCAGAGCTGGGCTGCGCAGGGTGCCAGGCTGGCTTCTGGCTGGGCAGCACCGTGCAGCCCAGCGCGGCTGAGGGTAGCCCAGTGCCCGTGCTGGGATGGGTCCTGGTGGCAGCGTGACCTGGAGCCGGGGAGCGTGGGGGCTGCGGTGCGAGCCCCTTCCCAGGACCGCTCCAACACCTGCTCTTCCCCAGAACTTCTACAAGGAGATCGACCGCCAGGCCATGTACATCAGGTGAGCGCTGCCCCAGGGAGACCCCCGGCACCGGCCGGGGCACCCGTCCCGTGCTGTGAGCACCGCGGTGCCAGCCGGCACGCGAAGGTGCCCAGTGTCGGCCAGGGGGGTCCCCAGGCCTGAGCTGCCCCTGCCCCACCTGCCCTGGCGCCTGCATGGGGCAGGGATGGTGGAGCGGCCGGAGGGGCAGGGCCCCAGGGCTGCCCCCCACCGCGGCACCGTGCCCCGCTCCCAGGTACCTGTACAAGCTGAAGGACCTGCACATCAGCTACGAGAACTACACGGAGGGAGCCTACACACTGCTGCTGCATGCGCGGCTCCTCAAGGTGCGGCACGGCGGGCGGGGGCCGGGGGCCGCCATGCGCCTCGGGGCGCCCAGGGCTGTGCGTGACGGGCTCCCGCTGCCCCCACACAGTGGTCAGACGAGGCGAACGCAGCGCCCATGCAGGGCTTGCACAGCCCCAGCCTGCAAACCCAGCGCCAGCTGAAGGAGGCTCTCTACAACCAGATCATCAACTACTTCGACCAGGGCAAGGTGAGCATGGTTCCGGGCAGCCCCTGGGCCGTCCCAGCTCCCCACCACAGCTGCCCCCTGCTCCGAGCCCCCCACCTTGGCAGGGTTCGCCCGCCCTCCCCACTGTTGTGGCGGGGCTGGGGCTGCTCCCACCAGGTGGGATGCAGAGAGCCCAGGCTGGACGGTTCATCCCTGGCTCTTGATTCCCCCTGTCCTGTCCAAGCCTCAGCCCAGGCTCCGGGCAGATGTGGGGAGCTTGGGCACCCTGCA
The DNA here is from genome assembly GCA_013399475.1 of Chauna torquata. Taxonomy (NCBI): domain Eukaryota; kingdom Metazoa; phylum Chordata; class Aves; order Anseriformes; family Anhimidae; genus Chauna; species Chauna torquata. The sequence continues at coordinate 2,018 of VXAL01009420.1, read as the reverse complement.
GGGGGGCTGTCCTGGCAGGGGGACCAAGGCTGAAGACGGCGGGAGGTGAGCCCTGCTCATCCCGCTCCTCACACAGGAGCGGGGCTGCAGGTGCCCTGCAGAAGGGGCTGGGTGCCCTGGAAGCACCCAGTCCCCTCCCTGCCCCAGCTCACCCCACACCCTGGCCCCTCTGCTGCAGATGTGGGAGGAGGCCATTCACATCTGCAAGGAGCTGGCGGAGCAGTATGAAAGCGAAATCTTTGACTACGAGATGCTGAGTGAGATCCTGGTGAGCTGGATGATGGAGCGGAGCAGGGTCTGCGGGCTGGGGGCACCGCGCCGCTGGAACGCGAGCCGCGGGGCAGGGCAGGGCAGGGTGGTCTGCGGGGCTCCTGCCCCCTCCAGCACGCGTCTCCCTTGCAGCAGCGGGAAGCCAAGTTCTATGAGAAGATCCTGAAGGTGCTGCGGCCCAGCCCGGACTACTTTGCTGTGGGCTACTACGGGCAAGGCTTCCCCACCTTCCTCCGGGTAAGAGGCTCCTGGCTGCCGCGCTCGGACAGGCTGCTCCTGCGCGGGTGCACTGTGCCCTGCCTGCGGCCAGCCCCGTCCAGCAGCCGTGGCCAACTCGGGTTGCTCGTCCCTGTGAGCGGAGCCTCAGAGCTGTCCCCACTCTTTGCCAGGACTGCGGCGACAGCCTGGTCCCCGTGGCCTGAGCACGCTGGCCGGGCTGGCCCTGGCGGGGAGCACTGGCGGAGGTCTGGCAGCACATGGGGAGGGGGACAAGGGGACGGCCCTGAGGGATGGGATTAGTGGGGAGCCCTTAGGAGCTCACCCCAGCCTGCTTTGGGGTGCAGCACTTAAGAAAGAAAAGCACGGCATGGAAAGCTGTGATTCTCTGTGATACACGACAGGGCCCTGGACAGTGTCCTGGGCACGCAGGGCTGCGGTGCCTCTGCCCGCCCACCTCTGTCCCAGAGCGCTGGTGCCCGTGCTCCACCTGCGGCGTGCAGCTGTATCTGCGCTAGTGCGTAGCTGTGGTGCGCAGATGAGTTGTGTCTGCACCATGTTCTGCCCGGGGTGCAGAGACAGATTTATGCTGTATCCTATCTGTGCTGCAGGGATGTGTCCGTGCTACCTGTGAACTCATTCGGGTACCTCCGGGGCTTCCCACCGACCCGCTCCATGTCCCTGCTGGCGATGCAGCCCTGGGGAGAAGGGGAGGCCCCTCGGGCAGCCGTTTGCTCAGCACCCTTCCCTCTCCCTGTGCTGGCAAACAGGCACCCGGCATCCACAGTGAGAGCAAGGCTCATCTATTTGGACAAAAGCAGTGTTTCAGCCCCATTCACTCCTTTTACTTTCCTTAGATTTTTTAATTTAAGGTATAAGTTTGCATGCCTTGTACGCTTCTTGCATCTGAAGCTTACTTTCCTACCCTGCTGTCACAGGCACAGCGAGGGCTGCAGCATTTTTCACAAGGTCAAGCCCATTTTCAAGGGCTCCTTCCTGCCTCGTAGGTGGGCTTCTGTATCCACCGACTGCAGACCCTGGTCACTGCGCACCTGGGCAAAGAGCTTCTCTCCAGAGCCCCAGCTGCCGGAGCTGGCCACCCTTTAATTGTTTTCCTCCGGTTGTTGGGTTAGGGGAAATTTTTCCAAGAAGGGGTTTCCCACTCGGTTGGAGGCTCACCCTCGCTGGCACACGCAGCCCCCGTGCACACTGGGGCTCCCTGCAGCCGGAGCACAGGGCTGCCCCCCGCCCCACTCGCAGCATGCTGGGACGGACTGCTGCCTTCCTCCCACAGAACAAGGTCTTCATTTACCGGGGCAAGGAGTACGAGCGCCGGGAGGACTTCGAGATGCAGCTGCTGAGCCCCTTCCCCAACGCCGAGAAGCTGAAGACCACGTCTCCGCCCGGCCCAGACATCACCGGCTCCCCGGGGCAGTGTATCCTCGCAGTGTGGGGACGGGTGGTTCCCTCGGCCATCCCCCCCCCGTGTGGGTCCCCCAGCACCTCCCGCACACCCCCGCGGCCCCACAGCC
>VXAL01009419.1:205-13587 GCA_013399475.1 Chauna torquata | reverse complement strand
TTTTTAAAAATAAAACCAAAACCAACCGAAACGTCCCAAGGAGGCAGCGGCCGCCGCGGCCCAGCAGCGCCCGTCCTGCCGCTGCGCCTGCTCGGCCCAGTCCCACCAGCTCCCCTCTCCGGCCACGGCTCCGACGGAGAGTCCAGGGGAGGAAGAGGCAGCAGCAGGAGGCCCGACCCCTGTTCGCCATCCGGCGCTCATCTTGGTCCACGGTTCGTTTTGTGTCTTACTTCCTTTTCTGTTTTAGCAGCACCAACTTCTTGGCCAATAAATATATATATATATTTGTATCCAAAATGAGAGGAGACAGGGCAGGGACTAACCAAAGGAGAAGACACCCCCCCCTCCCCCTCAAAACCGCAGAGATTCAAAGTGCTCTGAAACCGTCTTTGGATGTCACCAAACCTGCAGCCCCGGGGGCCGGGCACGTTTCCAAAGCGTGGCCGCATCCGCCGGCTCCCCGCCAAGCTGCCAGGGCGGCTCAGCGGGCCGGGGGGTGCGGAGGGGGGGGTTTGGACGTGGCTCCACGGCCTCCGCGGGGCCCCCCGACGGCAACGGAGCTGGGAGGGAGGGCGGCCGGCAGGCAGAGAGCCCGCTTAGATGAGCGAGATTCGCACGGGGATGCCGGGGGACTCCGTCCTTTGAGGCGAGTGCTGGCTCACGAGGTGCTCCACCACGGTGTGTTTGGACATGTGCTTCATCAAATACGTCTCCTGCAGGGCAGAGGGAGAGGGGTGAGCGGCGGAGCTGGGGGTCCGCGCCCAACCACACCCCGGGGTGCCCCCCGGGGCCCCGCTCACCGAGGTATAGGCGCGACCGCACATGCTGCAGCAGTAAGCCTTGGCGTGCTTGATGGCGTGCGCCGAGAGGTGGATCTGCAGCGAGGCCGAGTCCGTGTACGCCCGGTAGCAGTTCGGGCACTTGTAGGGCTTGTCCTTGTTGTGCTGTCGCTGGTGAGACTGCAAAACAGCGGGCACGCGGAAGGGTTACGGGGCCACGGGGCCGGGAGAGCCCCGGCAGCCACAGGCATCAGGTGCCAGCCCCGCACTGGGGCTCCATCCCCCCTCCCGCGACGTCCCCAGGGTGCTGACCTGGAGGTTGGAGAGTTGTGTGAACGCCTTCTCGCAGCCGGGGTGCGGGCACTTGTAGGGTCTGTCACCGGTGTGAATTCTGCGCCGGAGATGGGCAAAACAGGAGGGGAACACATCAGGCCGCCGTCCCCAGCGAGGCCGGGAAGCCCCCGGCGCCCAGCTCGGCCCCACCGGGGCAGCAGCTGCTCGCACGCTAGGTGGAAGCCTCAAACCAGGGATGGGGACAGCGACGGCCACACGTCTCTGCATCAAAGTCACCGTGGTGCCTCGCCAGGTGACGGGGGGCCCAACGGGGCACAGGGGAAAGGGGAGACCCCAGGGCTGAGACCCAAAAGACTTGAGGGACGGACGAGGGGTTTGGAGGCCGCAGCTGGAGATGATGAAGGCGGCAACGCTCGAGGCGGTGGAGACGAGGAACGTGGTAACAGATGCTGAGTGCACATCCCACCCCACCAAGGGAAGATGGGCTGAAGGGACCCCCCCCAAGCTCCGCACGGACCTCCCCGGCCCCGCAGGGACGCCGTGCCGTCACCTGGTGTGCTGCTGGAGGTGGGACAGCTGGCGGAAGGACTTCTCGCAGTACGAGCAGTGGTAGGGCTTCACGCCCAGGTGGATGCGCAGGTGTTGGGCCAGGTAGGAGGCGTTGGCGAAGGATTTGGAGCAGTGGGGGCACTTGTGGGGCTTGGCCTCCGTGTGCGACTTAGAGTGGATCTGCATCTCCGACTTGGTGAAGAACGTCAAGGGGCAGACCTTACACCTGGAGGGGGAGAGCATTGCAGGGGCCGGGCTGGGGCGGGACGCCTCGCTTGGCCCCTCCGCTGCACCCCCATCAGCACGGCACCACCGGGCGCCCCAGCTGCCGAGCGGGCGGGTGCCTACCTGTACGTCTTCCCCTCTTTGGCGGTCTCCCCCGAGGCCAGGATGGGGTAGGGAACCACGAGGACGGGCGGCCCCGAAGGGTTTTCCGCCTTGATCTTCTTGCGGCCCCGCTCCGTCTTGGGTGCCCCCAGCAAGCTGTGGCCCTGGATTGTCTTTATGGAGTCGAGGAGGGGTGGGCTGGTGATTCCTGAGATAAGGGTGGGCGAGGAGGCGATGAGGCGGCTCTGGCTGGTGGAGGTGGGGGTGGAAGGGGTGGTGGTGCCCGTGCCCGTGCTGGACTCGGAGGTGCTGACCACGGGCGCGCGGGAGGCCAGCCCCAACCCTGGCGGGCAAAGAAAGGCGTTAGCGGGGTCCACCCTGCCCACCCCGCTCCCTCCTCTGACGCCCCACTGCCGCGTCCAAGCATCCCTACAGACAGTGGGGTCCCAAAGTGGGGGGGATCCCCCAGTTCCCCGAGCCCCTCCTGCACTGCTGGGGGCCGCTGAGCCCCGTGCGGGTACCTGTGACGGTGCTGGTGGCCGGCCGAGCGTGCAGGGCCACATCGGGCTGGGGGACAGCTTGCGGGTGGAGGCCCGGGACCTGCTGCAGCTTGGGGAGGGACATGATGGACTGGCTGCTTTCGGCGGGCGAGGGGGGCACCAGGAGGGGCTGCTGGGAGGCCACGGAGGTGGGGGGCAAGTGCGGGGGCCGGATCTTTTCCGCCATCAGCTGCTCCTTGATTTTGTTGATCAGGACGAGGTTGTCCAGCTGCCAGGGGAACAAGGCAGAGAGAAGGTGAAGGGCGAAGGAGCCGGGGCCCCCAGGACCGACTACAGAGGGCAGGACCGGCTCAACCGGACCTTTCCCCCGGTGTCCGCCACCCCTTCCCACACCCTCGCATCTGCCTGTCCTCCCTCCTCCCCAAACACCTGTCCCACCGACCCCCAAGTCGTGGGGGTCTTACCTGGCTGGGCATGGTGGGGGGGGGCGGCCAGAAGTAGGGGTTGTTGAAGCGAGGCTCCGCCATCCTGCGGGGAGAGACGGGTGGGTTACGGGGTGGCACCAGCCAGCACGGACCCCTCCTGCCTCCCCGCGGGGCTTTGCAGGCAGGGGACGGGTCCGGCCCTTCCCAACCCACCGGCGTTTGCCCGCCGGCCTCCCCCCGGTGAAGGAGCCCCCAGGCTCCACACCTCGCCCCAGCGTCGCGCTTTGCCGTGGGGCTCAAGCCGCACCGATGGCACAAGGCGGACGAACCCCCACGTCAACCGGAGAAGCACCTCCGCGCGCACGCGCGCTCCCCGAGCGCTGAGCCACGCCACCACGCTGCGAGAGGCTCTCGTAGGAGCACGTCTGATAACAACGCGACTTCCAGGCGACGGTTTCCTAGAAAAGCCTTCAAGAAGACGAAGCAGGGAGAGGGGAGCGGAGCGGGAACCCGGGGCCGCCAGCTCCAGGGCAGCTCATTTTCCATGCAGAGCAAATTGCTGGGGGACGAGCGGCCACGCCAAAATGCTCCTGGGCGAAATCTGGCCGCGGCGGCGGCCACCGGGCACTTGCCCGGGGCTCCCGCAGCATCGCCCACCAACCCCCCGGCACCCGCGCAGGGCAGGGGCAGCGGGGACGCGGCCTGCCTGGGGGCGAAGCTTGGCGAGGGCAGAGGGAGCTGTGAAGTGCTGCGTGCAGGTGGCTGTAAAAGAGGGCAGGGAACACGCGGGGCCTGTTTGAGCGGCTGCGACCTCGCGAGCGTCTTCCCAGCTGCAAATTCCTGCAGGGTCAGGGCAACCCTGGGCATCCGCCTGCCTCAGAGACCCTGCAACAGCAGCGAGCATGCGGATGCAAGTGGATGCAGGGCACCGTTTGGCAAAAGAGGGGGAAAAAAAGGTTGAGCACAGAGACACGGGCTTGTAACGCCTCTTGGTGAAGTCCCAAACCTCCGAAGCCCTGGAGGTATCAGTGCTGCTCCTCTGGTACCTCAAGGAGGGATCGCAAGCGCTGGAGGTGGACGGGACGCTGCTTTGGTGCGGGCACGGGACACAGAGCGAGGCGCAAGCATGACAGCAGCGGCATCAAACCCAAAGCCAGCCCCAGCTGAACAAAAAAAAAAAACCCCAAGCCCAAGCGAAATGACCTGCGATGGCCATAAGCAGCTCAGCACTCGCTCCAGGAAAGCCCTGCTGCAGCGGGGCCAGGAGATTTATAGAGCCGCTAAACGCTTTGGAAAAATTAATTCTAAATCCATCTTTGGTTAATAGAAAACATCTGAATGGGGACGGCCAGAAAAGGACAACTACGTAACGGCCCGACATAAACAGGCACTGCGCTGCTTGAAACCAGCCCAGCAGACCTCGTCAGGGGCATGTTTAAGGGCAAGCGTTTAAGAGGCCCCGGTGAAACGCGAAGGAGGGCTCCCCAGGGACGCGCAGCCTCTCGCAGGATCCGAGCCTGCACCACTGATTTCTCTCTCTCTCCCAGATATCAAGCGTTGATAAATTAAGCCCGTGCCGTTGCCTAACACACCGGGTATGAGCATTTTGTCTGCAGCCTGAACTCGGAGCAGGCAAAAAAACCCCTCATGTCTGCGCACAACGGTCTGGGGAGCCTGGACCAGATCGGCTGCACGGGAACGAAGACGCTAACGCGCGACCCACGGCGAGGCACCAGGAAGCCTCCTTAGCACCTTCTCCAATTCGCCAGGTGACGAAGCTGCGGGGAGGTGACCTCCATTTGGAATATAAACCAGGCCACGGCCGGGATCCTGCGGCAGGGAGAAACTAGACCGACACGGACTCGTCTCCGCAAGCGTCCCCAGGGCCAGCAGCAGCCTCCGAGTGCTTCGCAGGAGGCTCTCTACCCCACGCCGCACGGAGGGTGGCCACGAGCACCCAAGGGAGGGACAGGAGCTCTGACCACACCGAAACAATGCCCGGGCAGGGCACGAGAGGCAAGGTCTCCGCCGGGACAGCGGCATGCAGCTGCCGCCCGTCTCTCGCGCTAACACACCTCGACACCGGCATGCCCACTCCCCGCCGGAGCTGCCGGGAGCCAGGGCTGTGGAGCCGCCCGCGTGGCGCGAACACGTGCCGCGTCAACAACACGGCGGCCAAAGCTGCTCGGGGACCCGCACGAAGGGAGCGGCGGTGCCAGCGCGGGGCTGTGAAAGCCGTGGTGGCACCGCCATCCCTCCGTCCCACGGCAAAGCGTGTCCCCAGTGTCTGTAGGGTGGTGGGAATGGGGCGCGAGATCGACGCAGGCTCCCCGCAGAGCACCGCCGGAAAGGAGGGCAGGACCGGCTGGGGAAACCGAGGCACGGAGCGCCCCAGGCCAGCTGCACCGCTTCAGCCCTGGTCCGGGCACCCTCCTCCGAGCTGCGCCTGTGGGCACCGACCCTCACGTCCAGCCCCGCTACTCCCAACCTGCGCTGGGCACCCATGGAAACAGCCCGGATGGGGACGAGGAGACCTCCCCACCCTCCTCCTCCTCCTCCTCCTCCACAGCCCCCTCTCCACGGCCGTAACGCCGCAGCCCCTCTCCGCGGCGCTCCAGACCCCGTTCTTTTGGAAACTGAGGCACGCAGGGGGACCTGCCAACCCTCACGATGTGGAACCGCAGCGCCCGGGACGCGTCCAGGTCCCGCTCTGCATCTTTCTTTGCAGACCTACCCGGCAGCAGCTTTAGCCACGTAGCACCGAGGGCTCTTCCTCCCCAAACCCCATCCGCCCGGTGAAGCACCGCGCCGAAGCCAGCGGCCAACTGCCCGCTCCCATCCGCCCGCCTCGCCGGCGCATCCTGCCCGGGCGAGGTGCCGGCGCAGGACACGAGAGGCATCGGCAGATTACGGGTCAGCCCGGGGCACAGCTGCGGCCCCGCCAGCCGCAGGGCCAGGGAAACGCGTCTGCCCGTAGCAAAGGAAGTGCGGCAGCGGGAACGGGGAGAGGAACTGGCTGGCGGGGATGTGACGACAAGCCCCGGGCGGGCAGAAACCGCCTGCCAGTGAGCACAAGTGATTGAGAGCCGGGGGTCCAGACCCGCGGACGCGGCAGGGACGTAATGCCGCGGCCAGGCTCGGAGAGCACCCGGCACCGCAGCGGCCCGGCTGGCTTTGTGGGGAAATTCCCTTCCCTGCCTCGCACCACTGCGTTTTGCTTTTCTCCCAGCTGCCCACACACCAGATTTAGGCTTTTTTAGGCGCTTTTCAAGCGAAGGTGGACCCGCACCGGGAACCGCCCTGCCATACCTCTGAAAGCTGCCTCGGAAACATCAGCACGCGCCTGCCTCTCACATCCCTCGTCCGCTTTCGCGGGGATGCCCACAGGACCCCCAGCACACCCCGTGCTGATGTTGCCCCAAGCCCGTACCTCTCACCCCACCCCGCTTTTATTTAGGTGCCCCCATCCCTGGGGAGCAGCAGTCCTGCTCCCCAGCCCCGCTCTGCTCCCAGCCACGGCATCCCCGGGGATCTGCAGCCGGGAGCCGGGACGGGAGCTACTCGTGAAGAGCCTTGAACAGGACGTCCCGGCTCGCTCTGTGCTCCGGCAGGTCAGGGCACCCTGGACCGAAGCAGACCGGATGCTCGCAATATCCCCTGGCATGGTTTTTGGGTCTTCTGTCCGTTCGCCGGGTTTACCCCTCTCGTCAGCGCAGGCAGAGCCGTGCACGGGGCACGCAGAGGGATAGGAGCCCTGCCCTACGTACATGCACAGACAAAGCGATATCTGTCTCATTGCTCGGGATGAGCAAGGGTCTCTGACGTCCCCAGCACGGGGGGGACGCTGGCAGCCCCTGCAGGTGCCTTGGGCACGGCCGTGCAGGGGGAGAGCAGCCGGTGCAAGGGGAGACCGGGCCAAAAGAGGAGGCTGAGGCAGGGAAAAACCTTCGTGACGAAGGCAGGAAGGAAAAAGGGCAGCGGGCGCATGGGGAGGTCCCGCGTTCCCCCGGTACAACCACACAAGCCAGCTCCCCCAGCTCGAACCGCGCCATCACGGCTCAGCCGGCGGCCGCCCCGCGGCGTGGGAAGCTTAAATGCCCCTTCGATCCCTCGCGGGCCGGAGCAGGAAAACAGGAAGCCGGAGCTATGATTAGAAAAGGTTTTTTGGAGCCGACCCAGGGAGTTGCTCCTCTGTCTTCACAGCAGGTGCCCTGTGGCCTCCGTCCTTCCCGCCCGCCCGTCCGTCCATCCGTCCGTCCCTCTCCCCATCCTGACAGCGCGCTCAGACCGGGCTCCACCGGAGCTGGCGAGCTCTCTGCACGGACCGCGCGAAGCCGCAGCTGCGCCACGAGCACTCAAACCGCCCGCGTGGCCCCAGACCGTCACCTCCACAGCCCCGCGTGGCTCCGGCTGAGCCGGGAGCCGCACGCACCGCCGCAGACAGGCCTCGTCCTGTCGCAGGGACCCGCTGCAGTTTCCACCCCGGCGTGGGCGCTCAGCAGAACGCATTCGGGGGGACGGATCCGGCCTCCCCGGGGAGAAGGGGCTCTCCTGGCTCTGGGCGCTGGGCACCTCCGCTCCAGGCACAGATGCCGCGCGTGGTCCTGTACATTACCCCGAGGAAACGCCAGCTCCCCGCGCGGTGCGGGAACCGTGCCCGTCTGTCCAGCGGAAAGCCGTAAGCGCTCGGCAGGAGCTCCGAGGTGGCTGCGGAAAGCCACCCGACGCTGCCCCACAAGCCTCGAGCGCAGCCGGTCTCTATCCCCGATTCCTTGTGCCATCGCTGAGCTGCAAAGCTGGCGGGGAATCTGCCACGAACCGGCCTCTCTGGTGAGTGCCCCGTGCTCTTCATGCTCTTATCGTAGGGTTGCTTATAAACAACGAGCTTTCCTCTTTTTGTTTTGCAAGTCAAACTTGCATTTGCTCAAAAAATGAAAGACCCCAGTGCAACCTAAAAGAGCCATGGGGGGGAAAGCACAAATATTGCCTGCACCTCTCCCTCCCTCTCCACCTGAAGAGGTCCTATTAAATAATGAGGCTGCTACAATAGCCCAAACCATCACGTCTGGAGCTCTACAAACCTGCCCAGAATAAAGAGAAAAGAAAATGCTGTTGTGCCAAAGAATCCCTATTCCTGTCCCAACTTAACGTTTGTAAATTGTGCGGTATTTCATCCGGAGCAGAGGGACCGCTCCCCCTCTCCCAGGGCTGGAGTGGCACAGGCTGAGCTCGGAGAGCTGGGGGAGGGGGCTAGAGGGGATATAAAGCAGATGGAAAAAATACATAAACTCCCTTTTTCTATATTCTCAGCTAACTATGAAAAATGGAAGCTGCAACACAGCAAAAAAAAAAAAAAAAAATCTATTAAAATGGAAATTATGAAGGGTGGGGAATACTGCAGCACGTCTCCCCCCCTGCTCTGCAGGACACAGGGGGCTGCCCACGGGGCTCTCTGCCCCGGCTGCGCCAGGCGTGCAGGGCGCTGCAGCCCCAACGTCACCTTAGGGCTCTCCTGTCCCCCCCTTTTTTTTTTTTTGGCCGGGCAGGAGGAAAACTCTCGGGCAACAGCTCTCTGGTGTCACGGAGAAAGTCTCCGCAGCGCGGCGCAGCCCGAGCGCCGTGGCAAACCGCTCGGTGCGCGGCCACGTGGGAAGGAGAGCGGAGCCACGCGCCCTCCCTCGGGCACCGCTCCCTTGTCCCCAAGCACCGGACTTGGCCCACGGGGCCAGCGGGACACAGAAGGTTGTCCCCAGCGTCCCTAAGGGCAGGGCTGGGTGCAAGGCAGGCGGATAGGACGGCGCGCCACGGAAAGAGGTGCTGCAGAGGCGAAGAAGGCATCGTGGCCGCCCGAGAGGGCTCCACCAGCGCCAGTCCCGGCCCAGCCGCGAGAGCAGCGCTGGCCGGCAGCGCAGCCAGAGCTCTCGCGCGGGGAAGGAAGGACAGGGATGCCTGGGAGAAGGGAGGTAGAAAGAGCAAGCAGCAGATGCGCGGAGCAGCAAAGCCTGGCGGAGGGGGCTGGGGAACCCCAACCCGCCCTCGCCGGCCCACGAGCCGGGGTGCCTGGTACCCGAGGGGAGCGCCCGACCCGGAGCATCGCCGCTCGACCTGCTGCCACCCAGACGAAGCCAGCGACAGCTCGGGCCACCCTAAAAGTCACCTCCGCACCCAAGGGGAAGGAGGAGAGCATGAAAAGCCGGCAAGCCGGGGAGAGGCCCGGGTAGAGGGGGACAAGGGGAAGGGAGAAGCACCGTGGCAGAGCGAGGCCCGGGGCCGCATGGAGGGGAAGGGGTGCGCAGGCGGCTGCAGCGAGGGGCCGGCGGTGGCCCGGCAGAGACAAGACATGGTGCACGCCGTGTTTGGTACTCACAGGCTGGCCTCAGAAGCCAGATGGCCGCAGCTGCCTGGGGAGACGTGTCGATGAGGCTCCAGATTGATGGAGGTAGATGATGGCACGGGTGGGTACGAGCGCCAGGCCCCGGAGCTCACTATAGCCTTCCAACTTCCTACCAAACTGCCGCTAAGTCAAGCTACAGTTCTCTAGGGAACGCCTCTACTTTGGCAGCCCTCTCTGTCTCGCCTTCGCTGAAATAAAAAGAAACAAGAGATTCTTTTCACGGACGCGGCACGGCACCGCCGCGAGAAGGGTTAGCTCCCGGGTACCGGCACCGCTTCACCCCTGCGGCCGGCTGCGGGGCGGCCGGCGAGCAGCCACGAACCGACCTGGCACCAGGTACGGCTGGCAAACGGGGCGAGGGGACGGGGGGAGGCAGGGGAGGGACCGGGGGTGACGCGAGCGGCAGCCGGCATGCCTACACATCGCGGGGTGCCATCGACCAAGCTAGAAGCCAGTCCCTCCACCAGCGCAGCCTCGCTCTCCCAAGCAGGGTCCCCAAGCACCCTGTCCCCAGGCGACGAGCATCGGTTCGGGGAGCAAGCCGGGAGCGGAGCAGCGGGCGCAGGGCAGGTACAGGCGGCTGGGTGCCCTGCACGGGGCGGCGCGGCAGGCGAGAGCGAAGGGCTCGGAGTCTCCCGGCCGTCCCCGAGCTCCAAGGGACTGGTCGTGATCAGACCGGCGGGAGGGGGACGCGGGACGCGGCATCAGTCTAACCGTGCCCCCGCCGCCTGCGTCTTTGGCCTCTCGTCCCGTCCCCTTTGCCAGCTCTCCGTCCAGCCTCGTGCCATCCCGCCCCGCAAGAGCATTCTGCACCGGTGCCTGGGTGGGAGCAGAACCCAGCTCTGCCCCACGTTCTGCCTCATTTTCCCCCAAAAGCGCGAGGCCCCCCCCCATCCTTCCACCCACGCAGCCAGCAACGGACAGAAGCCGGCCCGTGTTTCCACAGGACGCGTGCAAGCGGCGTTCGCCCGGAGCAGGAGTTTTTTGAGAGAAACCAAGGGCCCCCTCTGCAAAAACCCCAGCCCAGAGCCGCCGGGCGGGAAGCAGCATCAAAGCCGCCCGCCTGCCGCGGGGGCCGCCGCGCCGTGCCAGCACGCCGTGCCTGGGCGGGCTCCCCGTGCCGGGGAACGCTCCGTTCCGCTTCCAGCCCGGGGGACCGTCCCGCGTGGGCCCTGCGCCCGCAGCCCCTCAGCCCGGATTTTCCTCAGCAGGAAGAATTTACCCCAAGGCAGAGGCAGCAGAAGGAACGTGAGCTGGGGCAGCAGGAACAACACACGAAAGCCGGGGCAGGCGGCTCAGAAATCCCCATCCAGCGCTCGCTCGGAGAGGAGCGGCTCGGGGGATCGTGTGCCAGAAGAATTCACCCAAGATGGAACCAATTAAACCCCACGTTTCCGCCCCCCGAAGGGCTGTAACTGGTGTTTCTCATTCAGATTTCCTTCCCCGAGCAAAACCAACAAAAGCCCAAGAGCGGCTGAGCAGAAACCCCATCCCGGCCCAGGGGTGCCGGGAAGGGGCCCCACGGGAAGGGGTGAGCGGACACAAGGGTGGGGTAAGAGGAGCCAAGCACGCGCCATGGCTTCGGCAGAGAAATCGGGTCTGCAGCAGGGAGCTGCCCTCGGAGCGGGGTCTGACCCCCGCGTCCTGCCCGCGGCACCCAGGGCCAAGCGGGGAGCCCCAAATCCCAGAGGAGCCTGCGTCCTGCAAGGAGAGAGCGGATGCTCGAAGGCCAAACGGAGTAAGCCGGGGTCTGAGGGCCGCTCGGCCACCCAGGGCGACGTCCCCAGCGTTGGGGGGACTTCTGCAGCCCCCCACCACCACCACCAGGATCCGGAGGGGAGAAGGAATCGGTGCAAAGCAGATGCAGGGGGAGCGGGTGCGGAAGGAGCCACGGAGCAACCCGCTTCACTTTGAAAGCCACGTTGGAGCCCACCGTGGGGAAGCGGCGAGATCGGACGCCCGGGTCTCGGCCCACCGAACAAGGGGGGAAGCAAAAGGACGCGGGGCAGCGCTCCCGGGAGGCGAGGGAAGAGCTGCCAGCCCAAGGACAAGCCAAGGAAGCCAGCAGAGGAGACCCCAAAGCCCTGGGGTTAAAACCCAGGCGGAGGGGACATGGGGACGAGCAGGACGCGCTTGGCCCAGCAAGGAGGCAGCGCTCCACGGGACCAGCCACGACACTGGGAGCCACCGAAGGGGACGCGGGGCTGCAAGGAGCAGGGGACGATGGGGACAGCGGGCAGGGGCGGCCTGCGTGGGATCCCGGCGCCCGCGGGGCGATGCTCACGCCGCGGCGCCAAGCGGAGCCGGTCCCGTGCCACCACCGAACGCTGGGGCCCGCGTCCCCAAACAGGCCCCGGATACGGGCACCCCCAAAAGGGACCGCGCACCATCCCAGCGCCCCGCGAGCCAAACCGGCACCCGCGATCCATCCCGCTCCGACAGAACCCAACCAGCCGGACCCCGCGCCACAGCGAGGGGGCTCGGGGGTGCCGAGAGCCCCGCGAGCAGCCGGGTGACGCCTGGCACGTGGGCAGGGCCGGTGTGACAGGTGGGGACACTGAGGCACGGGTGGCTTAGCAGAAGCTCGCCCCAAGGCCAGGCGAGGAGGCAGCAAAGCGGTTCCCTCCTCCCGGCCCCACAACACAAACCCTGCACACACACGCACTTGTCGTAACACCTCAACCACCAGCCGATGATCCACATTTTTCAAGGGGGGGGGTGGGGAGGATGTTTAAGGGAGAAAAGATTATTTTACGCATACAAGTACATATATTTCAAATCCAGCTTTTGCCCCGGGAATGGAAATCCAAACCGTTCGGACTTACGCCGTGCGCGGGGTCCCCGTCGTGGCTGGGTCCAGCGAGCGGCCGTCCCCTCCCCGCGCCCTCCCTGCGGGCAGGTGGCCCTGGGCTCAATCCGTGGGGCCCCGCTCTCCAAACTCCTCGGGGGGGGGCCAGAACCTGCCCCCGGCTCACAGATGCACACGAACAGATAATTTTTTAGTTCCCTCGAGAAAGCCGGCATGCCCACCTCTGAGAGTACTGGCGTTGCTTCCCCTTATCCGCGTCCATCTCCAGATCTAGCTGGGAACTGGTGCTGCACGCGGGGCGTTTTTCTATGGGGGACAAGGAGGACAACTTCACACACCCCAAAAACACAGACAGCCCCCGACACGCGAGCTCCGGGAGAGGCAGAGCGGAGGAACAAAAGCGAAGCTGCTCCCACCTACCCAACCCGTGGGAACGTGGGGTTTTTCCTGAAAGTAGACAAAAAGAAAAGCAACGTTTTTATCCCGGGGAGCGCGGGGCAGGGCGAGTTGTCCTGCCCCAGCGTCACCGCGTTTCACCCCGAAGCTGCCTGCGAATCCGAAGGACGGGGAGCTGGCTGGAAGCGCGGGGCCTAAATCCATCCCCTCGCCCCGGACCCTCCGCCTCTCTGCAAACTGCACGCCGGGAGGGGCTGAAAACTTTTACCTCTCCTCTAAAATATCGCTTTAATTTCAAAGGCCTCGGGGCTGGCTCAGCCACCGATGGCTGGAAGGAGCGGGCGAAAGCCCCACTCATCCTCCCCGCGCGTGCCGGATTAAAAAGCACGTTTCTTGTCCAAATCTCCGCGATGCGGGGCCGAGAAAGGAGCATCCTCCGAGCTGCCCCACGGCAGCGTCCTCGCCGCCGGCTCGGAGAAAGAAAAAGGCAGATTAATCATTCCTGGGTGAAAACGCATCTTCCTGCTCCCAGCTTAGCCGCGGCCACTCCGGCTCTCAGCTCCGGCCCAGCGTGGCCGGGAGATTATGGATGTATAAATAGTATACGCATCCACACGCTAACACAAGGCTAAATATATGTCCAGACAGACACACAGACCTCTCTAGGCACCACCACGGAAATTTGGGTCCCTTTCTAAGGCTGCAGCTTCCACATTCCTGCCAAAGCGCGATGCAAAATATTCCCCCATTAAACCTTCCAGCCAGCCAGACCACTTTCGAGACAAAAACCGGTTAATAGGAAAAGAGGGGAAAGGGAGGAAAGAGAAGGGGAAATAAATAAATAAATAAATAAATGAATATGCAGCCGCCCCCCCACACGCTTCTTCCGCCACCCCGTGCAGAGGCAAA